>PVIJ01009913.1:0-63662 GCA_004024925.1 Scalopus aquaticus | reverse complement strand
AAATAATAATAATAAAACAAAATAAAAAAGACAAATATGGATGACAGTATATCAATATTAACTCTAAATGTAAATGGACTAAACACACCAATTAAAAGACACACCATAGCAAGATGGATCAAAAAACAGAACCCAACCTTCTGCTGTCTACAAGAAACACACTTAATTGCGGAAGATAAACAGAGATTAATAGTTAAAGCATGGAAAACAATCCTACAAGCAAATGGACCAAGAAAGAAGGCAGGAACAGCTATACTTATATCAGATAAAATAGACTTCAAACTTAAAAAGGTAAAAAAAAGATAGAGCTGGTCACTACATTATGATAAAGGGGACAATAAAAAAGATACCAATAGTTCTCATTGGACCAAGTTTCAACGACGAAGGACAAGTAACTTATTTTTAGCCACTGCATGTAAGTGGAGGAGGAATGAAAGTGAATTACACTAAAGAAGGACATGGAGTTATAAACATCTTACACCAGCAAGCAAACATGTGTACATATACCTCTGTGGTTCTGGTGGACCAAAACTGGAATGTATATTATCTCTAACTGAATTCGATCCAAAAAGTAAATTTATCTCCCAACCCATAAAATTAAGTTTACAAAAGGCTTTTATTCTAATGCAATTGGAAACAAAGATTAAAAAGAAAACCTGCAAAGATTATATTATAACAGGGTGCATTGCTATTACTTTGTCTTCTCAAAAAGCTTGTTCATTTTAGCGCATAAAGGAAAGAGGCACAGTAATTATTTTTTATGCACAGAAGTAACCGATAATTTTAATGTAGGTCCTTTTCTTAATATTGCCTAATTTTTTCTCCCTTTTATTTATAATTCACATTGGCAAAAGCCTCTAGTCAAATTTAATAAAAGTCGCAACATAATAATTATTGCTGAACAGAAAATTGAGCGCTTAGGTCTGTCATCACTTGTCCTCATTTCTAGCACAGCTGGCATCTGACCACGTCAAGAATAAGAATGAAGGAGGGAAGAATCCACAATTAACGGATTCTATAAATATATTTAGTAGTTCCCGTCAAGAACATATAAATGGAGTCATTTAATGTGTTTGTCCTTTTGTCTTGTAGGATTTTGCTTGTAAATGGATGGTGATTTTAACCGGGAAGCCCCTTATGAATTTTGACGTTTGTTGAAATATTTATTATTTTTTCTGAGCTTTGCTCTGTAGGTCTCCTCATTTGTCCTGAGCTAAACATTTAACTGATTTAACTCAAACCCATTTTTTTCTTGATTTGGGGATGGTGTCCTCATTTCGTCGACGAGGGCAAATGCATTGACGTGATCAGCTTTATATAGTTTTGAATAAACCAGCAACGAGAAAAATTTTGCATGGTTGTTTCCATGTGTTTTAATGGTCTAATGATGTATTCAGGAGAAATCCTTGACCCACTTTCAAACCTGCCAAAATTTGCCCCACCGACATCCCCCTACTTACAGGGGATGAATCCAAGTGGACAAAGGAACGGTCTTGCCAGGCGGACATTTAACACCCTATGAGGTATCTATGGTTTCCTGTGACCATAGCAAAATACAGAACCACCACCATTAGCTGACTGATAATTTTATGTTTTCTATATGGAAATATTTAGTGAGAAAAGCCAGCTGCGAAAAAGTACGTATCATACAAACTCCATCACAGGCGTGTCACCTGTGAGTAAAGGCCCATCAGCCTATGAGAGCGGGAACCTTCCCCAAGAAATGATGCAAAGGTAAAAAGAAAAGTAATCAAAAGCTCAGTGGCCACCCACGCGACAAGACAGACAATATCTGTATTAAAAAGGTAACTCGATGTATTTCAAAACATCAGGGACTCAAAAGATGTATTAGAAAATTCATGAACTGGGGCCTCCCTGGTGGCGCAACAGGTTAAGCTCAGCGCTGTGGAGCTATCGGCAGCTGCAGAGAGAGGTTCGATCCCTGGCCAGGGAGATTCCCACATGGCGCAGCAGACCTCTCCTGTCTCCCCGCTGCTCCCCTCAGCAGTGTGTTCCCATCCATCTGCCTGTTCTGCTCCCCACTCTGTCTTTGGTGAACCCTCTCACCGCCCCACACCTCTGGCCTACACCCCAGCTTGTTTACAAAAATAAATCGATCTTTAAAAAAAGAAAATTCACAAACCCCTTTGTTCAGAAATAAAGGCACCTGGTTTCACTGAAATTCATTCCAGCGAGGGAGAAATCTGGTCAAATGAAATTTAAGCTTGGGAGTATATTTATTCTTTCTTCACTCGTTCTTTCACTTATATCTGGGTCCCATGAGAAAACATCTATTTTTGTTTGATTCAAACTACTGCTTGGTGTAAACAGTGTTAAGTTAGAACATGGCAGTGCTATGCTACAATGGCGGCAGGAAGTGTAAAATACCACTGGCCCCAACACTTCCGGAGGCCATTAGAAAGCCAGGGTGCATCTATTTGGGATCAATTCCGAGTACACAGGTTCAGGTTGAAAACCTAAGATGTGCCCCAAGGAGGCACAGAGTCAGGAGATTTTATGGGAACAAAAGAGGAAGTTGTGATGACAGGTAAGAAGAGAGTTATTTACTGTTAAACACTTCCCGGTTACACAAAATTGGTTATGGATTCCCTAGAAAGGATGCGACGCTTTTTGACCATGTTCAAATGAGACAGCTGTTACCATTTCTCCGTGATGGCTCCCATCTCCATTTTAAGGGACATCACAGATGTCAGCCCTTCACCGGAGTTTAGATGTGTGGACTGACCTCACATAGGAGATTCATAGCTTGCTTTAACATTTAAACCATCCAATCACATTTCAATCTGATTTTAACATTTTTTCATTCTATTGTTCATCCACTGGTTTCCTCATTTGCTATAAAGTAGCAATACATGAACAAAATAAATAAACGGATGCTTCCACAGTAAGATGCTTTTTAGGTCTGTATTGTTACTATACTGCTTGTATAGGCGGGCCTGTTTAATGAGAAATGAAAACGTACTGCTTTAAAATACAATTTTCTGAGTGACATTTTTAATGATAATGGAAGATGAAAGTTGGAGTGAGTGATATCACTTGGATTGCTACATAAAATTTTGATTTGATATTGTTTGCGCAAGAGTTTCAAACAAATTGGTAGAAAATCAATTTTCCTTTATTTGCTGATATTTTAAAATTCAGTTTTCCTGCAGCTGACTTCTACCTGTTAATGTTAGAATTCACAGAGGGTTTTCCCTTTGTTCTTTATTTCCTTAATTTCTACCTTCCATTTGAGAAGTGTATCCCCTCCTTTTCTTCGATGGACTAGTAAGTTCTCAATTAGCAATTGACAATTACCATCTGCTTTTAAGAGAATGGGATTATCTCTTGTGTGTCATATGATTCATCTACATAAATATAGATGGGGCAAAATGGCTAAAGCCAATTTTATCAACTAATTACTTGTGTCTAAAGAACAATTAAGAAAACAGTTTCTTGTTTCACAGCATTGTTTTTCCTACAATGATTTAAGTTCTTCACAATCAAGGTAGTAGATATCAGTACAATCATTATCATCAAAGATGAGTCTTAAAATTATTAATCTATGTAGTGACACTTTTTTTCTTTTGTGAAGTATATGGTTGGATTCTCGAATATTTAATTACAAAATCTGACATATTTCTTCAGCAAATATTGTCACATCATCACCAGTAGATGTTAATATATTCAAAAGCAAAGAAAAGAATGAGTGATTTTTTGAGTTCCATACTGTGATTTACAATTAAAAATAAATGTCACTGATTGATTTCTCAACATTTCACATCAAGTTAAAGTGGGAACTACCTTTAAAACACAGGTTTCTACTATTTATTTTAGTAGAAATAGATTTGTTCTATTTTTTCTGCAAAATAAAAAATGGTATGGCCTCATAATTATTTCATTCAAAAGAGAACAATGACTTTCAGAGTGTGAGTAGGAAAGTTATAGAAAGAAGAGAAAATGTTTTGTTACAGAGATGGTCCAACTTAGCAGTACAGGTCACTGGTTTACTCAAAATATTGCCCTAGTTTATTTTTAATTAACCTTTTCATGTCAAAGTATAAGACAGACAATTGTGTAAATGTTGCATTGCAGAACGGTGAGTTTTGGCCTTGAGATCACATCTAGTAAGCAGCCCCCAGCCCCAGGTATCAGACATCACCAAATACCTGCCACCCCAGGGCCTTCTCTCTGGAAATGCTCCTCCGAACACAGTCGCTATTCTAGCGTCTATCACGAGACACTTGGCTTTTTTGTTTGTTTCTTAAAACATTATTTAAATGTCAGATGGGGTGTGCTCTTTTGTTCAGTTCTTTCTCTTAATTTTCTTTGTGTTTGGGAGATACAGCCATCCATTCTTGTAGCAGCTTTTTGTCTGTGTTTATTGCTACACTCTAAGTGACTAGATCAACATTTTCAATCTGTTCTACCTTGATGGACATTTGTTCTGTTCTAACATTGAGGGAAATCATTTGAACTTACAGTGTCTTGAAAGGCTCTCAGAATATTCTTTATACGATCTATACACACATACAATGTTTTACATGGATTGTATGTAGACATATGCATTTGTATACACATAACTACATATAAGCTTTATATAAAAAACTCAAATTATAATTAGGGTTACTATATTAAATCTAAATTAATTACATATTAAAATAAAAGGTATTTAATCACCTTTTATAATGCCAAGTACCTAGATAACAGTGTGAGTTTAAATCTCCTTCTTAGCACTTGACGCCTGAATTTAGTGTTACTTTTCCAACCAAAGCTATTCTAGATGAATTGGTCTGATTTTCTAAACACTACAACAAACTGATCTTAATATAAGCATCAGCTGCAAAAGTTTATCTGATATATGACTTATAAAACAGATTATTTCAAAGGTAATATAATATACAAGTATGATATGCCAGTCTAGATATGTTCAAATCAAATAAGGCTTTTTCACCTAAGGTGACTTTTAAGGTACTATATTTTATTTATAAAGTCATGAATGAAATGGTGGCATATCACAATGTTTAGATAACTAAAACAGTTGAATGCTGGCTAAAGGTTAAATGAACCAAAGAACCAAATTTATATACAGCAATCTACTCAACCAAAATAGCAATTGTATTTTCCTTCGTGAACACACACAGGGAGAGTGCATCTTCCTCTGTCCCTCAGTTACCTGAGGGAACTGCGCTGAGGGCAGTTGAATAAAATCCTGAGGCTCCAGTACACAGTTTGAGATTAAATTCATTGACAGCACCTGGAATCTTGGTTGTGGAAAAGAAGAAATCAATAGAAATGGAAAATAGGGCTTAAATTTAGTACTCTTACAGTCATTTCCCCAAATAATGGATCCAGAAAGAAATGGAAGCTAGAGAATTAATAGTCAGTGACTGATAAAGCATTTGTGGAAGTGAAGTAGACCTACTGAACCTGAAGAGATTAAGCTAATCAGGAAGACAACACAAATTAGACAAGTAGAGAAATGTGTTTCTTTGAGATGGGAAAGATATCGACGTCAACTCCATTGCCTTTTGTTACTATTTCGCTTGTGATTTTCAATTTATTCATCAATTTAAAGGGGTAAGTGGGCAAGGTTTTCCAGTATGTTTTGAGTCTACTATCTGCTTTTTAATGAGGTAATGTCCTCAAGTCCCTGCCCTCAGATATTCTATTGGTACTTTCTAATATAACCTCCACTCTCTAGGTTATAAGCCAAATCCTTATCAAGTCTAAATCTCAAAATCCGACCTTCATTTTCTATTCCCTAATGTGTGATAAACATTTCTTCCAGGGTATCTTAAAAGTATCTCAATTTAAACTTTACTATAACATATCAAAAAAGTTTTCCAATTGAAAAAAAAAATTAGGTGCTTTTAAAAATAAAAGGAAAGAAAACAATTTCCATCTTCTACCACTTGCTTTCATCTCTACCGATACTGTGATATAGCAGCTAGTCTATTTTTTAAGCAAAATTGCTCAATTGGCTTTGTAAAAATGAAATATTCCTACAATGAAATTGTCAAACATTACAAAAAGTACATGAGGATAAAGGTGAAAAATCTGACCAAATCCCTAACCCAAATAGGGAGCATCGAGCATTTTCAGGATGAAGAGCAGACCCTGTGCTATCTTTGCTACTCTAAGCAGCCAAATAATCAAACAAGCATCAGTCAGACTGATGAGTGAAACTGAAAATGAAGTTTAATAATGGCATGTACATGCCCCTGTGTACACGGAGACACTGAACATGAGTCAGTAACTCACCACATGGCTTCATGTACCGTCTTAAATCTCTTAGCTAAAACAGAGAGACTGGGGGAAGAAAGGGGACGGGCAGGAGTTCACCAGGGAAGGCGCAGTAGACAAAGTATGCAGATTTAAGTTATGCCTTCTCCATTGGAACAGGTTAAGGGGTTAAGCCATGCCAGCACAGAGGCCAGCTATGTCCTTATAGAGAGTTCATATGTAAATGACTTTTCTAAAAGCAACCTCTTCCCAGCTTTCAGGTCCCTCCATGAAATCAATCTTTTGTCAAAGACCCATTCAGAGTGGCAGATTTTTGGTCCCCTACAGTATCATTGCAGATAATTTACACAGATGCAAAACTCAAAACCAGTTCTTTAACACAGCCAATGCACCAAGTTCAATATTAAAGTTCACCTTTCATTTGATGAAACACAGTGGTCAAGTGGGAAATCTCCTGCCTCACCCTCCAGTAAAACTCAAAAGTGCTATAGACCTTTGTATATGAATAGGTCTCTTGATTCTGTTCCTGAATGACCAGGTGATAAATTTCTCAAGGTTTTCTCTCTCTCCTATTTTGCAGAGATTCCTTTGTAGACTTTGATATTCCTCCTGTGTGTTTTTTGTTTGTTTTTAAGAGAAACCAGTTTGATCATTTTCATGTGAATTAGATTTTCCTCTCTGTGTTGCAAATATTTTTTCTTTCTTCCATTTTTGAAAAATAATCGCTGTATTTAAATGTCTCAGTTTTATTAAATTCCTTCAAATACAGAAGACTTATTTGATATTCAGTTCTCTCTTCATTTTAAGAAAATGTATTCTGTTTATTTTCCATTCTCTCTATACATATTCTAGAAATACTTTATGGCATTCTCATTTGGGATGTTTTATTTTTATATGTTTTTGCAACAATTAGTATCACCTCAGCCTTTCTAAATCACTTCACAGCGATTTGATTTTTAGTGGTATATCTTCTTTTTCTTACTCTTCCTAACTACAAGGTCCAAACTGTTGTTGTCTTGATTCTCAATTTTCTTAGGTCTGAAATCCCCTCTTTACCTAATTCTTTTGTTTCATCATTTAGTGTTGGTACTCTTATTTTACTAATCATGTATACTTACGCTGATTTTATAGCAGGAAGAACTGGTGGGGGGTTTCCTTTTCTTCCTTGAACTGGCTTCTTAGACATTGGAGTACTAGGTTTCTATAGTTTTATCTACTTTTTTATATTTCTTAGAATTTATTGACATATTTCCTTCATAACTTGTTATCATTTTTGTAGACATACTTATTCAAGACCATTCCGTCCAGCTGAAGTCTGGTTAGATGACTTGTGTGGGAATTCCTGTCTCTCTCACCACCATGTCTGAAGACAGTTTGGTGTCTTCTTTGGGCTCTCACTGGAGGCGTGAGTATGGGCGGAAATGGATGATGGGAGGAGGAGAATTCTCAGCAGAGTGGATAAGTCTATTTAAGAATAACTGGGCTACATGCTTTCTTCCAAGAGTTTTAAAAATATCTGCACTGAAGTTCATTCCCTAAAATTGTCAGGGACAGAGAAGGGAGAACAATTTTTACATGATCCCCATTAATTTACTCAGTTTAAGAACAGCCTGTGAGGGCTGTGTTCAAAGGGAGTCACTGATTTCACTTATTTCTCTGTCTCCCTACTTATTCCCCAACAGCTGTTTCCACTAATGCTCAAACAAAAAGGGAAAACAAATGATGTGTAATTGGGTTTGCTTCTTCCCAAATTGGAGAGGATTACCGAGGATTCTGGGTTCTGTGAACTCAATTCTGGTTGAGTTCCTCCTCAGTGCATGGGGTGGTGCTGTGTGGGTCCCCTAAGAACCTGCTACTACTCTGACACTCAGTATTTAAAAACATACAGCTCCAGAATGTACTTTGCCCTGCCCTTGATTACCACGTAGTGTTCTGTTTAATTTCTATTCTTACTGCATTTAGCTTATTTCATTGGGTTTTAGGAAAGTCAGAGTCTAACACAGAGAATCAGACAAACTTCCCAAGGCTGGAACCAAGCCAGAGATCCCAAACATGACTCTGCCTTTTATTCCAAACCTGTGTTTCGTTTGTTTGTTCTCTACAGTTAATCTAAGACTTCCGGCATCTTTTTCCTGTCAACAAAGTTAAACACTCAGGGATTGTTTTGGACCCCTTGCTGTAAGATGCCCCTCAGCCCCCCAACATTCAATCAGACATCAGGTATATCAAGTTTAGGTCTGAAAACACCTCAGCGGGGCCTTACACTCCCGTCTCTGAATTAGAGGTGTGAAGTTCACCGTCACCACTGACTCTCCAAGCAGCTGCTTTCAGGTGGGCAGGAGAAAGCAAACACATATATACCGACTCCTGGCACCGCTGACGGTTGGAAGGTGACAGCCACCAGTCAACTTGATGCCCAGCAATTAAAAGCAAGGTAGCTGCAATCGAGCAAATGTGTCAACCAGCTTATAAGTGAAGGGGCAGAAGCAAAAGCAAAAATAGTGACAAGATGTAAAAGCACTGGATCTTTTCATGAATCACAGGGCGACTTCACGATTCTCCTGGGTCCTGAGTCTTCCGGGTAACGCCTTTGTTGTTCACGGATCATCTGATCAAAAACTATGGGTGTGTATGGCGCATCCATGATTAGAGCAGAGCCATGTCAGTGGCCTCAACCTTCATTCTTTTACAACGGTGCTAAACACACGGGCGCTGCGTGTGAAGCGCCCAGCGGTCTCGTTGCATCTGCGCAGCTGAAGACCTGCCCCCGGGGAGACACCGCGCAGGCCCATCCGGGGGACGAGGACACTGCGGGCTGTTTATGGCCCTGTCTTTAAACAGAAACGCATCATCTGCTTCATCCTTGTTAATTTGTCCTTTATGAAAAAGCTAAAGAGAGAGGTAGAGAGAATTTTAGGAGCAAAAGGAGTTGTAACCTATTACAGAACACTTCCTGAAGTTTGAGATTGCTTTTGGAGACGAGTCCAAGGTGAAACTAAAATCTTCATATAATAAAGACTCAGCTTCAAAAGCAAGCCCTGAGCTTCTGACAGCAGAAGGCTGGTGAGCAGAGGGCAGGCGGCGGGGGCGCAGTGGGGAGATGGTGACGTGCTGTGTCTGGGTGGGCTTGGAGGGTACAGCTCTGGAGGTGGGAAGCTCGTCTCATGAGACTTAAACAGGGCTGTTCCCCCAGCCCACCTCAATTCAGAGCAAGACAAAACAAAAACAGGAATCCAGTTCGTCTGACAGGAAGAGAGCTAATTGTTAGTGACACGTCACTTAATTAGCTGCTTCACAGAAGAGCGGGTAAGTGTAGGCATTTTGCATCAAATGGAGTCTTTTCAAACGCTGCTGTATGTTGTTGATAGAAAGCTGAGTGACCAAAAGCACTGATGGTATCTACCAGCTCTGGGCTCGAGGTGCAGCAGCTATCCGCAGTGGCCGGCACTGCGCCGCCGTTCGGATGATGGGACTCGGTGTCCAGGGAGGGGGAGGGCGTGAGCGATGTGGGACATTGCCCAGCGGCAGGGAGGCAAGTCCTTAGAAAAAATTAGATGAAGTTACGCTGTGACCCCGGTTTTCTGAATCAATCTGGAGCTCCCACTTCTTCATTATATAATAATTGGTTCTATCATAAATATTTGAAAAAGTTTATGTAGTAAAACAAACAAGCATAGATTTGATTTTGGAGGTGTGGATTTTATTCTTGAAGAAAATTGGAATAAAATCAACATCACCTTCACGAAGCAGGAAATGATGAATGGAAAACCAATCAGATCATCATTACAAAGTCTGGCACTACAGCATTTTCCTGAAAATGGGGGAAAATCAAACCACCTAAACTAGGCCTGGTGCAGGAGACGAAGGCCCAAGGGGTCAGCCTTCTGCCGGGCAGGGACTACAAACTCTCCACGCTGGCCTTTTTTGATTTTGAACTGTGGCTGGTTGAAAGTGAGATGCTAAGCAAAATTTTACTCCTAGTAATAAACCCCCAAAATTGAAAGCCCAAACTGAAAGAAAAATGAAAAAAAAAGGTAAAAAGGAATATGCTTTTCCCTCTACCTTGATAGGCAATAATTTTCCAAGATGAGAAAAAGGAAATTCATTGTATGCATTTTCCACGCAGCACCCCTACTAAAAAATAAATTATTTGGAAAAGAAATATTTCACTAATCAAATAAAAGGCAGTGATGTAAAATCTTGCTCAATCCATATACCTTACTTACAGTCGAAACTGAAATTCTGCTGAATTTGGAGGTGGCAGTAAAATATGTCTTTCAAAAAAAAACTAGATTAGGTTACATGATTCAAGAAATTATGATTATGTTATTGCTGAATTTCTATCATTTTCTAACCTGCGTTTACACCCTGGCTGAAAACAATTAAACCTTATTCATTCATGTTATCTTTCTCTTCTTATGTTCACTGCACAAACACCTGGTTTTCACTGTCATTTATCCTGTCTCCATACCTTTATACATAACAGCTGCTGGCATGCTAGAGAGGTGGAGAGCCTTTCCTTCAAAGCCACATAAAGGCCATGTCAAAAGGTCATCAGCTGTGGGCAGTGTGGACCCTGTCTGAAATTCTGGGCACTGGACAGCTAACCTGGCAGACACACATCAGAAACCATCTCATAAATGCAAATGGCATTCCAGAACAAAGACTGTCACTGCTTTCTTTGAAAAAGAGGTGTCTAGCTTATCTGTCTTTCCTTTCCCTCACAATTGCCTTGGCAAGAGTAGAAGATATGCAGTATGGACTGAAAGACACATTTCATGCTTATTCAAAAGAGAAAAGTGAGTTTCTGAAGATGAATACAGTGATGTAAATGAGTATAAAATGCCTGATGGCACAAGAAGCCCCCAGAAATACCAAGTGAACGAGTAGCCCCAAGTCTTCCAGGGACTCGTAGGTCTCACCCAGGAGCCACAGAGACCATTTCTTTTGAAAACTGGATTTTTTAAAACAACCACCACAAAACTCAGATTTACGCATCTTTGAAAACGATCCTGTGGCGAGTCTCTTGCAGCAAACGTGCGGGGAACGGGACTGTCATCAGCGTGCAATCATGACAGGGGAAGAAAATTGGAATAAAATCAACATCACCTTCACGAAGCAGGAAATGATGAATGGAAAACCAATCAGATCATCATTACAAAGTCCGGCACTACAGCATTTTCCTGAAAACGGGGGAAAATGAAACTGCCTAAACTAGGCCTGGTGCAGGAGACGAAGGCCCAAGGGCCTCTCATTTCCTGGCTCACGGCAATGTGAGAACCTCTCACGAGGGCATCGTCTCCTTGGGGAAGTGCTCGGCGCCGGCTGTGGGCCTGCCTGCATGAGGCTGCTCGGTCAAACAGCATCCTGCAGGTGCGCTGCGAGTGAGGGTGACCTGCACTTGGTGGCTGAGCAGACAGAGGCCCCCTCTAAGGCGGGCGGCCTCACCCGATCACTTGAAGGACTGAGGGGGTCAATGGCCTGGGCTTTGGGAGTTCCGCCTGCTGCCTTCAGCTGAGATACTGGTTTTTTTGTTGCCTTCGGCCACAAGCTCCATCAACTCTCGCCTTTCAAGTTTGCCAACCTCGGGCTGGAACTACACTCTCCTGCTTTCCTGCTCCCCCGGTCTCTAGCTGGCCAAGGGCAACACACAAAAAGAAAACTACAGGCCAATCTCTCTAATGAACACTGATGCAAAAATCCTCAATGAAATTTTAGCTAATAGAATCCAACAATGCATCAAAAAGATAATACACCACGATCAAGTGGGATTTACCCCCAGCACAAAGATGGTTCAACATCAGAAAATCAATAAATGTAAACCAACACATCAAAAAAAGAAACACAAAAACCATAAGATCATATCAATAGATGCTGAGAAAGCATCTGACGAAGTCCAACATCCATTTATGATGAAAGTCCTCAAAATTCTAGGGATAGAAGGAACATTCCTCAACGTAATAAAGGCCATATATGACAAACCCACAGCCAATATCATTCTCAATGGTGAGAAGCTGAAAGCCTTTCCCTTGAAATCTGGAACAAAACAAGGATGTCCACTCACCACTGCTCTTCAATATAATACTGGAAGTCCTAGCCAGAGCATAAGATGGGAGAAAAGCATACAAGGAATCCAGACAGGGAAAGAAGTAAAGCTATCACTGTTTGCAGACGATATGATGATATACATAAAGAACCTGAAAAACTCCACAGAAAAACTATTCAAAATAACCAATCAATTTAGTAAAGCAGTGGATACAAAACCAACTCACAAAAATCAGTAGCTTTCCTATATGCAAACAATCAGTCTGAAGAAGAAGAGGAAATCTAGCTGGTGAACCCCAATGCCGGAACTTGCCAGCCTCTTCGGCACACGCGTCAACCTCTTATAATATACCCCTCCCTGTGTCAGTGTAACACGCAGCGCTGGCAAAGGTGCCATTTATATAAATGCGTATTCATACGCGCGGCTCTCCCCATGGGGCGCGATTCTAGAAGCTGGCTCACTAGAGAAAATAATGCCTGCAGGGCCTGGCCTAGGGCGCACCCCGAGGGCAGCCCCGCCCCCTCCAGCAGGTTCTTCACCGCCCCCCCCCACCGAGATGAGTGCCCACACCAGTCACTTCATGTCTACATACAACTTTCACCTTTCCAAGTCTTTGCTTTTTTTTTTTTTTTTTTATGACTTTTCTTTCACTTTTATAGCTGACATGCCTTTGGTGACGAAAAGGCTGTTCTCTTTTTTACCCTATTGGTGGTTATTTATAGAGCTTATTTTATAAAATTCTTATCCTTTCTCTGGATATTGTGACATAAGATTTTCAAATTATGATATTATTTATTTGATGTTAGAGTTACATGGTCTAAACTATGTTGCTTAGTTTCTCTGGCTTTGAGTTTGACATTTCACACACTTTTGAATATCTATGTATTAGATTTCGAGCTTGCAAACTATCAGTCACTACCATTCTGCCTTCTATTTCCTTTTCCTGATGCTTAGGAAAGTTTTCTTGACAGTATACTTCTTAAATATTCAGTTATATTTACTTCTGATTTGTATCTCTATATTTAATTTCCCAACCCTTCTGGAATTTATTTTTGTGATGATGTAGAAATTTGGAATGACTTTTCACTTAAACTCTACATAATTTCTTGAACCACCCGAATAATAGTTAATATTCTGTAATTGTTTGAAAATCACCTTTTTCTTAATAGTAAAAATTTAAATACATGTGATATAAATAAACCTGGGCCCCAAATGACCTAATCTCTGTGTCTTTTTGCAAGTCACTACAATTAAAACCAGAAACCTTAATGAGCAATATAGAACTTAAAATCTCCTTAAGGAGATCTTTCTCATGTAGACTCATTAAACATCTATTTATTCAGTTCTCCCATTCTCTAAATGTTTTCCTTCAAGGCAGATGCTAAAATTTCTCTCTGGTATTTCCCCACTATTCGATGCTTTTCATCCCAATATATATACCCTTATGCCTTTTTCTTGGAACATCATCCATCTGCCTAAAGCTAGATTCTGGACGTTCAATCTTCTCTGTTTGTCAGGGGAAGCATGTAGGAATGACTAGAAAATATAAATCACCACTTACTCTTGCAAATTTCCTCCTAAAAATTTCATGGATAATAAATATCACTTATTGTTGCATATAATTGCTAACATTGTTTTCTGAGATTACTCTTTGCTTCCACTAGTCAGTCTATTCTGTACATATATATAATATGTTGAAATGTGATTTCAAACAATTGCAGAAAATTAATGCTTTATAGTTATTTGGTGAAACTTATAATGCCAGTTTGCTTATTATTCTATTGCTTAAATTGCTTTCTAATTGTCACTTGTCTGGTGTTCCAAATGGGATTTAAAATATCCATTTGAGTTTAATAAGTGCCCATTTGATGTGTTAAAGAATTTCTATTAAATTAATACACAAGGTTATACTAAATGTTTATAATTATCTTTCAATATATGACCATGCTATAGATGCTATAAATTTGTTGAGTTGAATTTTATTTTACATTTACAAATAAAATAGAAACAAAAATGACAGAAAAGATAAGAATTGGCAAAGATAAAAAGTTGATAATCTGGAGCAATTTTCATTGACATTTATATAATTTTTGAAATAGAATGTCATGCGATAGCGATCTTCAGAGACTCATAAAAGGAATGTTTTTCTTTATCAGTACATGCATACTGCTAATTCTATTTAGAATATTATTTTAAAATCATCTTTGCACAGTAAAATAGAATTAGCCTCTCCCAAAATAATTCCCACCGAAATTTTACAGAAATTATTTCTACGTCTATAGAGAATGATGAAGAACCCAGTGTGGAGAGATCTCCCTTTCCAAAGGGACCCAGAGGTAAGACAGGCTCCCCTACTTCCAATCTCTGTGGATGAGTCTAGACCCCAGACTTGGCAAAGAAGTGACCTTCTTGGTGGATAAAGAAGCCACATTCTCCGCCTGGCCTACTGGTCGACCACCATCCTCTGCTCTCAATGGCCATCGTAAGCCAGGACAATTACAGCACCACTAAGAGTGTGGAATGAATTAGATTTCATAAGCAAATTAGAAGGATGCATTAATATCGGATCATGGCAGTTAAATAAATAAAACTCCTTTTTAAAAGTGCCTCTTTTTTAATTTTATAATAGCTGCTTATAATTTAATTTAAAATAGCTGCTTTTTGAATTTTACAGACACGGCTAAAATTTCTTTTCAATAGTGATTTCTTTTTTCTACCACCTGACACATTGAAAGCCGTGGGTTTTAATGTCTCTGGTTTTATTATTTATACATTGCACCTGCATATTTTACTCATGACAACTGAAGTGTTCAAAGAGAAATATGCAAAATGGATCTTCTGATGACAATTGATTTTATTTGAAAAGGTCTTCTGCCTTAACACCCGAGGTGACCTCTCAGTTGAAGGCCAAAATAATACAAGGTTTGGATGCCATGCCGTAGCAGAACCTAACACTTAAACTTACTTTTAGAACATGTTAGGTTATCTTTCGTTGCAGTATCCAAAATCACACTGAAATTCCCTGATAAGTATTTATAAAAATACTTGATCATCGGAATTCAGTTCACAGAGGTTAACCACAACTTTAGAAAGAAAAATGACAGAGAACTGGCTTTCATTTAACGACAGCAGTAGGCAAAATAGTAACGTCCTTATCAGGTAACCCCGTACTCCCTATTTTCTCGCACATAAAATGCAATCTTTATGTGAATTTTCCATAGGTAATAGACTCATCTACGGGGTAGTTTGTGTATCTGTCACCATCTATCCAACTGGTTATATAAACTGTTCTTTAAAAGATGCAAATTCACTTTTAATGTGTATCTACTGATTTCATAAATTGTCATATTTATAATGAAATTCTCATTCACCTGAGGCATGGACACAGGAAAAAAATGAAAAAGCTTAATGAGCTTTCTCTAAACCACTACCTGCCAGCTTAAACAGCAGCTCAGACTTGTATACATGAAAGAAATACTCCTTTAGATCCTTTATAAACACAGAATTCACAGTTATAATTATTTTTCTCATTGACTTCTCTACTCTGCTCAGGACCCCGCTGGGACTCAGGATCTGCTTTTAGATGCACTTTCATTGACAATTTTCAAATTATATTTGCATATCTCAATTCAATTACATTAAAATAATTTTTAATCTAAAGTATATCTTTTCATTCTTCCTCTCCCCTTCTAATCTGAATCATTCTGCCCCTGTTTGTGTAAAAATTCATGCTGACTTTTCCACTTTTTCCCCTGTTTATGATTTGAGAACCAACTTTATCCATTTAATTAAAACTTCTGTGAAGGACAAAGCATAAAGTGACTGCCAGGAGGCAGACTGAGGTGACGGGAAAGGATCTGGACATCAAGGCTCTAACTAGCCACGGCACCCTCAAGTATTCTCAGACTCGAGTAAACAAATCTTTGGGAATCTTCCCAGCAGTCAGTGCTCAGTCACTCTGCATGCTGGTGTGCTGACAAATCTGTCCAGCCAGCAGCCACTGGAAAACGCTAACAAAATAATTCCTATGACAGGTCCTCTCTAGATAAATGTGTGTTTGGATGGAACGAAGGGCTTCCAAAGAAAGGAAATAAGATAGACAGATTCCAGACGTCCCTCTATTTAGGAAAGAAATGAGGAGTAAACATCAGAGGAGAAATGTAGGCTTCCCTAAACAGAAACGTGAATAAAAGAAAAGAAAGGAGTTGGAGAAGGATGTTGATAGGAATGAAAATAGAGACATTTAAAAAATGTAAATTCAGAGCTACTGTTTAATTCTCCTGTCTATGTATGGCTTGTTTCTTTTTATGAAGTTCTGCAATATTGCTGAGTGAGGAAGCCGGATGTAAATGAGGCTACTGAAGCATAAATGGAGACCTACCAGGTGAGAAAATGTTATGCTAATAATCAAAGAAGTCTCTGAAGGTCATGGGGAAAAAAGTACATAAGGGCAAGGAGAGTTTTCCAAGCAGTCTCCAGACTTGCTAGAAATTACACTCAGATTAAAAACAACAACAACAACAAAAAACTAACGGATTTCTAGTACTTTCTAACATCTATTTATATAAAGTGAATAACATGCTTTCCTAGGATACCATTTCACAGACAGTGTAATTCTTTAGCCCTGTAATACATATCCATTATATCAAACAGGCACATATCCCTGCTATTAGACATGTGGAAACATTTAATTTTAGGAATTTACTCAAGACTGAAGAAATTATTGCAAAGGTAGGTCTAAAATAACAGCCATTTCACTGTGTGTGGAATATGCCGATGCTTATGTGATTTTTATACATCCGGTCAGAAGTCAGTGTCCAAACCTTTCTAAGACAGTCACAATCCAGTTGCAGAGTTATTACGTGTTAAGAAAAGGCTTTTCAAAAATTAGATAATAAAAGTAGTGAAATGTACACAGACATTTTACTCAGTTACGTAAGTTGAAACTCTGGAGCTTTTATTTTGGGTTGATCTTAACTCAGTATGTCATTTCTGAACTTGATGACAACTGTAATAATCATTCTAAAGGGTGTGTTCATAAAATATGAATTACTAGATTAAAAAAATAGTTAACACATTCTTTGGCGCTTCTTTAATCATGAAAGTGGATCAACCGAATAGATGATATAATCAGGGTAAACACATTTTAGCTCCAGTTTAAACAGTGTAATGACTAATGATGATACTGTTACCCATGACAAGGTGGTAAAATGATTGAAAGATACGATTTTAATTAAAAATTCAATACAATGATTAAAAAAATATATATTTCTTCTATAAAAGAAATGTATTATGAATAAAAGAAAGTAATAATCATATCAGTGAAGTCTGCTATATTTTCAACTTCCTCAATCACTCAAATAAAACATTGTTATTACAAAAATAATGAACTTTCTCCCCATAAATCAGTGTTTCTCACAGAAAGGCCTGGGTGCAGTCACATTTCAACTACAGATTTCAGTTTGTGTCCCTTAGAAAGAAACAAGCCATCCATCCACAGATTTAATCACATGCTGACCCAATCTAAAATATTGAGCTTGTTTTTTGTTTCATTTCAAAAGATATCATGTGAATTAGTAGGTAGTAAATATGCTTGCCTGAGAATGAATTCGAGTTTGAAATAAAGACAGGCAAAGATTAGCAATAAACGTGTGGCTTTTTAAATAAGTTTCGTCTAATTTAATCCCCAAACATGCTTTTGTTCCTATATAGTTTATATAGGCTTAATTACTTTGTTAACATTTCTTTGTGAGGAATGAAATTTGATAAATTTACTGGGAAACTGAGGTCAACTAAGTAATGAGGATTGAACTACGGCTGCTCACAAATGGGCCTCCCTGGTGGCGCAGCGGTTAAGCGCTGCACTGTGGAGCTGTCGGCAGCGCGGGTTACACACCCAGCCGGGGAGAATCCCACATGGCGCGGCAGACCTCTCCTGCCTTGCCCGCTGCTCCCCTCAGCAGTATATTTCTGATCTGCCTGTTCTGCTCCCCACTCTGCCTCTGGTGAACCTCTCACCGCCCCATGCCTCTGGCCTGTACCCCAGCTTGTATGTATAAATAAAATAAATCTTTTTAAAAAAAAGTTTATTACACAGGAAATAATATACACAGATTTATATAAAAACAGATTTATTTATATATTCATAAACTAAAAGAGAGACACATCAAATCTATTTCCTCCAGAAATACTATTCTATTGAAGAAAGCACCCTGTGCCTGTCAGTGGGATTTAGAAATTAACCCTTCTTAGACAGTCAATTATCAGTGGACAGAGTGTGTGTGTGTGTGTGAGAGAGAGAGAGAGAGATTTTTATTAGAAGCAGATAATGAGATATAATTATTTTGCAAGTAATTATTTTGCAAATAATTATTACCATTTTATTATTGCATAAATCTCTATACTAACATGAATGTCACTGGTAGAGATGTGAATAAAAGACAGGGAAGAAAAGGCCATTGCCTATTACAATATTCAGTTATCACAGGGTAAATGGAATTTAATCCACTGGAGAAACTCTGGAAAGTGGTATAAAATGACACCGCAAAATCCTCTCACTTGAGAGGTAAGGGAGCTGAACATTCATTAACTGATGGAGTGTGGTGAATCCCCTGATTATCCCAAGCACTCGGAGCTCATGGAGAGCTCCTTATGTGCCTCCAGAAAAGTCCTAAGGCCCAAAGATGCAGAGTTGGGCACTCAATATACTGCACAGGCGGAAAAACTAGGTTGTGTGCAGCAATAAACGCTACTGTCACCACCCAACCTGACCCTCAGGCCTGACACGAAATGCACAGTTCTCTCAATGTTACCACTTCTTTAAGATGGGCCACATTTAAAAAAAAAAATACATCATACTTCAAGACCCAAGAAAGTACAAGCTGTTGGTTAATAAGCAGGACCCTCTGTGGGGGTGGGCCTGAGGCTGGCTATAGCCAATGTTCTGCATATTCCTCCTCTTCTGCTCATACTGGATTTCCCCCAGCTTGGACCAGCACAAGGTCAAGTGTGGAATGTCACAGCTCCATGTCTAAGGGTCTGATCCCTGGGTTGCCATCTTTGTCAGATTGCACTAGCTGCAGCTGCCATTTGAGATTTGATGAAATGGAAGCACTCAGAGTCATCTCAGCTCCAGACAACCTTCTCACGGCCCCTCTCACACAGCCTCCCCCTAGATCCTCATATCCATGATAGTTATCCCCACCAGTCCCTTTTTGCTTATGTTTCACTGGCATGAAGGGCTCAACATATAAGGAAGCTGAGTCAATCATTTTTAACCCTCACAACATCCTTTTGCCTGAGGAAGTCACGTTCCTCACTTGTTCCACTGGCGACAGAGGAGAGAGCACTCAGACACGGGGATTCTAGCTATCGGGAATCCCGCAGGCACTTGGTTCGGAGGATCCATGGACAGCATGCTCACCGCTGTGCCGCCGTGGTACGGATGGCTTTTTCCAGGCACCATCCGTGACATCATAACAAATCAGTCAGTGTGTTAGCCCTTGAGGAGAACTGTTGGAGGGCACCGCAGACACAAAGGGAAACCCAGCCACCAAAGGTAAATAGGCAGACCTTATTCAGGACTGTGGCGCTAGGGAAGGAGACTAAATTCTGGCCACTAAATAAAAGGCAGGGGTGAACGAATAGATATAATGTGAAGGACTTTGGGAGTGAGGTGGATTGATGCTTCCTGTCCAGCACTATGGCTTTGTCTGGAGGTTTTGAATTTTTCCTCTGGGATTTGGCCTCTCGATTGCTAATTGTCCGTTGAAGTTAGGCTGCTGCCCTCCTTCAGAGCTGGGGAATAGTGGGGGCTGTCTCTTTTGATGTTTATATTTGAAAGAGGTGTTTTCCAGGTCCCTGAGAAGGATATTTCCTGAGTTATAAAATGGGCAAGATGTTGGGAGATTTACATACATTTCAAAGGGACAGAAAAGGAATCTACCATTCCAAGTAAATGCTCTAGGAAACAGCAGGTCATAGGTCTCTTCGGAACGAAACCTGTTTGAAGTTCAGTCAAGCTGAGGGGAACTGTAAGGCAGTCTCAGTCACCCAAATTATGTATCCATCCGGGATGGAAGAATCATTTACCATCCTTGGCGGGACGGAGGATCCCATGGTGCCAACCTGTCACACAGTAGCTATGAGCTCCTTATAGCTATGAGCAACCTTATATAAGGTTGTTCCCTTACCAAGGGCTTAATTGTAGTCGCTACTGCTAATTGCTGAGCTCAGCTGTGGGGAGATCTACCCACTCTCAGCTCGGGGAGGAGGATCCTGTTTAGGTCAGCCCCGTGTACTGAGTCTGCTCTTAAGCTGTGCCATTCTTTGGGACAAAGTGTAAGTACTCTAAGGAGATATTTTAATTTTCTGTTTTTTTTATTTCATTATTTGGCATTTTAGCAAGGCTACAATGAATAGATATGTTCACTTACACAAGCCTACCTATTTTTTTTAAATTTATGCACAAAAGAACTGTGGTGAAGGCCAGAGATGTGGGGGGTGAGAGGATTCACCAGAGACAGTGGGGAGCAGAACAGGTGGATTGACTGAAACACACTGCTGAGGGGAGTAGCGGGCGAGGCAGGAGAGGTCTGCTGCGCCATGTGGGCAACTCCCTGGCTGGGAATCAAACTCATTCTGCATTGGCTGCGGATAACTTCAGAGGCTGAAACTTAACCTGCTGTGCCACCAAGGAGGCCCCTATCTAATTTTTACTTGAGTTGTGTGGTCAATTGTGTATGTACTGATAACTGTGTAGATCATTTTGATAGTGATTATTCAATTCCATTAAAAAATGTTTTACTTCTACTCTATTGGTGTATGAAATGATCAAGTCAATTCACTTGACTAAGTTAATTTGAGGGATGGAGATGTTTCCAAGCTGGGCTATAATCCCTTTAATGGCCGAGGTTTTTCTGCTGGCCTTGACTTCAGGGGGTGTGTAGTGCTTCCAAGTTGAATGACCTGTACTATAACCCTTTCCACTCCTGGCTTCTTGGACTTCTGAGATTTCTGTTAGAGGTAGTGACTGGACTTAAATCAACTAACTGATTTAAATCCTAACCGAATAGAAATAGGTGTGCTTGCACCATGATTTCATGTCCAAGAATTGTTTTCAGTGCTTTTTAAAATAGGAAGCTGTCATTTTAGCCTGGCCCTTTGGAGCCCCTCAAAATATGGCATGAATAAACAAAAAAATTATTTATTATATCAGAGAACTACTGATCTCAAATATCAAAACAATATAAAGTATGTTCCTCTAATACTGGGACAGGAAAGTATGTCTGGATTACAGGAGACGACTTGTGACTATATTTTCAAATTTGCTGTGTATTTAAATCATTCATTCACCAAGTTTCCAAGAAACAAAAACAAAATTATTTTGTTTCATAGTCAAGTTATTGAACTATTTTTCTCATTCAAGTAAAATGATTTATTTAACAGCTACAGGGTAATTATAAATGCATGGCATAAAGATACAATGAAATATAACTGAGGTTTTCATTTGCTGAAGTCTTTCAGCAAATAAGGCACACTTGTTGGAAAGGGTTAAGTGGTTACGTTTGGATCGTGGAGTTGTACCAATTAAGTGCTTTCCAATCTTTATTATTTAAATATGGTAGGTTTAGAAATAGGTTTAGAAATAAGGCTTGAAAAAGATTTTATAGAAATCTCTGAGACTAATTGTTTATATACAATAACTGTGCTGTTTGAATAATGGGGGCCATCAACTCACTGAAATTCTTGATCTGCAGAAATGCCTTGTCATGAGGCTACAGATGGATACAAAGGAAGGAGCTGTCCTTACTCATTCCAATATCATGAAATTTCTTTTGACTCATTTTCATTATGGGCTCTATCTCATTCTTGAGTATTCTATTTTCAAAATGAAGGGCAAATAAAGTCTCAAGAGCAATATAAAATCTGTCACTCTTCTACCTTCCCACTTCCTCTGGGGCTCAGTGTGCTGAATCATCCTTTTTTCTAGTTGGCATAAATATTCAGATGTTGGTTTTCAGAGTTTTGAAATATACCCCCTAGATCATTTCCTCAGAAGTACAGACCAGGATTATTATTCATGCAAATTTTCATAAAGGTTAAGGAACAAATTAGTATTTAGTCTAATAAGTACAAAAAAAAATCACAATTGACTTCAACAAATGCTCACAGATTTTATGTTCAAACTTAATTGCTCATGTGATAATAACTATTTAATGTGAATAAAAACCACCTGAGCTAAAGGCCATGTATTTTTAGGTACTTCTCCCCCCAAATTCAGTATGCTGATTTGTTTAAATGCAAACTTTTTTATTCTTAATGAGCCTTTCTAACTTTCTGCATATTTTAAAGGATTCATAGTTGGAATTAGTACTGGCTGAGCTAAAAAGGATTTTTTTTTTTTATTTTAGCCAATTCCAAAGAGAGAAAAGACTCAGAAAAATGAACGAGGCCCCTGAGGGAGCTAAGTTGCAAAGAGAAAGGAAATTCACACTGTAAAAAGCATCTATTTTAATTGTCTATGTGAGTGATTGAAGTTGTTTGCATAGGAAATATTGACTCCATAGGAAATTCACATGTTTGAATAAAATAAAAGGATAGAAGTTTCAAGGGGAACTATATTTTAATATTACCCATATCTGTTTTTATTGTCTACTAAAAACTTTTGCCGTTATATAAAGCAAATATATTTAACATTCTGACTATTCATGCTTGCCTTCCTACTTACTATAAAACAGAAAAGATGGTCACAGAGAGAATATGGTCATATAAAAGAGAGAACTCTGAATTGTTTAGTATATTAAGGAAATCCCACTCACTTATCATCAAAGCTTGGAATTATATCATCAACTATGTTTTTCCAAATTACACACAAAGTTCAACACCAAGAAAAACAAAGATACTACATACAACTTATTAAATTAAAAATTAAAGTCCAGAAGTATAATGGTACCACTCTTCCTCCTTTTCAGCTGTGTTGGTTATTTGGGTTTTTTTGTTGTTCTATAAGAACATCTATAATGTTTTTTTCTGTTTCTTTGGAGAATGCCATTGGAGTCTCGATGAGGATTGTACTGAATCTGTACATTGCTTTGGGTAAGGTGGCCATTTTAACAACGTCAATCCCTTTAACCCATTACAGGGAATATCCTTCCATTTCTTTCTGTTTTCTATTTCTTTTAGTAGTGTCTTATAATTTTCTTTTTTTCCTAAGATTTATTTATTTATGCATACAAGCTGGGGTATAGGCCAGAGGTGTGGGGTGGTGAGAGAATTCACCAGAGACAGAGTGGGGAGCAGAACAGGCAGATTGACGGAGGTACACTGCTAAGGGGAACAGCGGGCAACACAGGAGAGGTCTGCTGCGCCATGTAGGAAGCTCCCTGGCTGGATATTGAACTCGTGCTGCAGTGGCTATGGATAGCTTCAGTGCTGTGTTTAACCTGTTGCACCACCAGGGAGGCCCCTGTGTCTTATAATTTTCATTGAATAGGTCCTTTACTTCTTTTGTTAGGATTACTTCTAGGATTTAATACTTTGTGATGTGTTGTAAATGTGGCTGTTTTCTTGATTTCTTTATTTTCTAGCTCATTGCTTGCAAATAGAAACGCATCTAATTTTTGTAAATTGATTTTCTAACCTGCCACTTCACTATATTGAGTTATCATTTCAATTGTTTTTTAGTGGCATCTTTAGGGGTTTCAATGAATATTAACATATTATGGGAAAATAGTGATAGTTTTATTTCTTCTTTCTCTATTTGGGTTTCTTTTATATATTTCTCTTGCTAACCATTGCATGCCTGTGAGAATGGCCCACGTAAATGAAACAGAACAAAACAGAAACAGATATTGGCAAGGATGTTGAAAATCCCTCATACACTGTTGGTGGGAATGCAGAAAGGTCCAGCCCCTATGGAAAACAGTATGGCTTTTTCTCAAAGTAATTAAAATAGATCTGCCACATTATCTAGGTGTCTACTCAAAGAATGAAAAAACACTAATTTCAAGGTATATACATGTTCTCGTATGACTGCAGCACTATTTATAATAGTCAAGGATAGAAACAACCTAAGTACCCAAAGGCAGATGAGTGGATGAGGAAAATATACATACATAAGGGAATACTACTCAGATGTAAAAATTATGAAATTGGGCCTCCCTGATGACACAGGGGGTAAAGTCTCAGTGCTATTAAGCTATCACCAGCCTCTGCAGCAGTTGTTCAATCCCTGGCCAGGGAGCTTCCCACAGGGCGCAGCAGACCTCTCCTGTCTCACTCGCTGCTCCCCTCAGCAGTGGGTTTCAGAAGATCCACCTGTTCTTCTCCCCACTCGGTCTTTGGGGAATCCTCTCACCCCCACACCTCTAGTCTACACCCCAGTTCTTGTATGCATAAATAAATAAAAATAAATCTTTAAAAAATAAACAAAGATTATGAAATTTTGTCATGATTGACAATATGCACGGAACAGGAGGGGGTGGTGCTAAGCAAAATAAGTCAGAAGGAGAAAGACCAGTTTTGGATGATTTCACTATGTGAACTCTAGGGAAACACAGCAAAAAATCAGAGAAAAACCAAACCAGTAAAAAACTTTAGAAATCTGACGGTATAATTGAAGCTAATGGAGGGGAGGAGAGAGGGGGGCCAGTTGGGGAAGGGGTACAACGGACTCTGGTACCTCGGTGGGGGTGTGGTAACATGTCTCTGAAGAGGTGTGATCTCCTATGCCACTGAGCCACATACAGTGCTGTACAAGACTGTGTCCTCAATGATGATGTATGTGACTAAATGCGTAAGTTTTAAATAAAAAAAAAATATGGATTATCAAAAAACCTAACCCACTGCCTCTGAGAGTTCAAGGGTTAAGGTTTTTAAACTAACTTAGTCAAATATGAGATAATTTTTTAAATCAGCAAATGAGAAAGAATATAGCCTTATTGAGCAGCTTTTAAAGAAAAAAATAGAAGGACTTGAAGAAAAAGTAAATCTTCAAAATTTACATGTAAATTAAAAAAGAAAGGTTGAGGCCTGCCAGTTATATTTAAGATTCAGTTTTATGTAAAAGGAGTTTTAGATTACCAGAGGAATAATGAAAGAGAGAAAGTAAAACTTAGGAGAAGGATTTCCAAGTGCAGGAGGAAACCAATGGTCTTTACACTAGAAAGCAGAAGTTAATTATTGGTAAGAGTGTAAAGGCTGTTTGACCACATTGTAGATACTTATGAATACATTCTGATAAAACAAGGATCAAAATAATTTATTTATGCAATTATGAAGAAAGAATGTAAGACAAATTAGCACAAGATATCCTCAGGAACCCGAGTACGAGAGTACTCTGCGGTAATAATATAAATGCAAATTTTAAAAATAGTCAAACTATTAAAACTAGGATGCATAAAACTTATTTCAGATATGAAAAGGTTCAGAATAGTTAACTCCCTTGCATCTTTGCAAAATTTGAGAAAATCAGCCTATTTTTAAAAATCCAAGATAAATGAAAGACATGGGTTCTATGAGAAAGCAAAATGTTACTGAAAATTTGCAAACTAAATATAAGTCAAACTGAAGTAGGGCACACTTGGAACAATTGATGGAGTAAAATAAAATGAAACTGACCTTTATATACTTGGACTATTTCTAAGTAAGAGGTGCAAATCTGGTATCATGGAATTACATTTTCATCCATTTGCACGTCCATTCGCAGTACTTGTTTCCGCAAGATTCAATAATTCAACCATAATATTGTAAATCTGTGGCTTGGGATTTTAATCTTTAGACTTCACCTATAGATGAGTAACAGTTTACTTACATCCTGCCTAGAACAGAATATCAATGTTTTAAATCCTGACAACTGAAAAAAATAATGCGACGGCTGGCGGCTGCTGGGATATTTAGGGAGAGTAAGGTTAGGAGGAAAGCAGCTTAAGTTGGCTAATTCTATACCCTGTAGAAGGTGGACTTAAAGGGAACGTTCTGCAATTAAAAATTACACAGCTAACCAAGAAAGACCAAGACTTCTGAAATATTTGTAAGGGAAAAAGGGAAATTAGTTGGGAGCTTGTTAAATTGGCTGAACCCTCCCCTCCCCCCCCCTCTTGCCTAATCATCTCTGGTAATGGGGCAACAACAGTGACCAGCTCATTAGGTAAATCAAGAAATGCAGTAAGTCTGTGTGTCTGCAAATTATTCTGACAGACTCCACTCCAGCTTCTTTTAGCAGAAAGGGGTTTCTTAAAATGTCAGGCATTCCACAGCATTTTCAGGGGCGTCAACCCTGCTGCTTCGCGGCTGGGCCCCGAGCAGAGCCCCCGACGCAGGGAGAGAGCAAGCCGGTGCCGCGGTCCAGCTCCACGGCGCCTGTGTCCCGGCCCGGCGCGTGGGCCCGGGGCCGGCTGCTCCTGGGAAGGCCCGCGGTGGGCGGCCGGGGAGCCGGAGGCCCGTGTGCTCGCTGGAGGCGTGGACAGCGCCCGGGGTCACCGGCATCAGCCAGGTCTCCACCAGCATCTGCTGGGAGGGAGTCGGCCTCAGCCCTGACTCTGGAGACAAGGGCGTCCGGGAAGTGCGGCCGATTTCTGGGGGCTGGGGGGCAAATCTTCCTCACTGACGGGGTGGGATGTTCTCTCGCTCAGTTCTAGAGATTAGACCGGCAAACTCTAGGCCTCGGCGGGGCTGGTTTCTCCAAAGGCTCCAGAACTCAGCCTCCTTCAGGCCTCCCTGGGTTGTGCCTGTGCCGGAGACTGCCTGTCTCTCCTCCGTCTGCAGCAGTAAAATGCGTCTCAGACACGTGCGAAACGCCCAACTGTTCCTCAACTCCTGTTTTTCGCCTGGCATGAGGGAGGTAGTTTTGCAGCGCATGGAAGGCTAAGGTGCCCGGCGTGCTGTTCTGATACACACAGACACTGCTGTGATTCCCCACTAATACTGGTGAACCTCCGCCCCTCACACAATTACCTTCATTTAGGGTCATTCTTTTTTTTTTTTTTTCCAGTTGTAAAGACCAGGTTTATTAGGAAATGGGACAAAGAAGTATAGGGCGCTTGCCCAAACACAAGCGGGCAGAAAGGGCTGCCGTTTAGTGTCATTCTACTAGGTGTGCTATGAACTAATTTCCAAATATTTATATTTTTTATTTAGATAATCAGATGAGAAAATATTTTCCTCAGTACGGAAGTATGTTTATTATACGTATATTAATATGTAATGTTTATTCTACATATATTAATATGTATTAATAATACAGTATTTAGAGCAGAATTTCTAATAAAACCAACATACCCTAACATAGCTCCTCAAATTATTAATAAAACTAATTATAGTTACAACTTCCTGATTACTCATCTATGCCAAGCAACTTTTTTCCTTTATGCTCTCTAATTTAATTCTCACAACTCTTGGACCGGGCAAAATTGTATGACATTATTAAAAAAAATAATCAGAAACTCTTAAAAGCTGACGATGTTTCAAACACTAATTCCAGATAGAAAATGGCAGAACTGGCCCTGGGATGTAAATCGCTTTGGTTCCATAATCCATGGTATCAAATGTAACACGCTTAAATTCCAATATAAAATCAAAAGGAGATTGCTGAGAATTCAATATATTTAAGAGGCTTCTTTGCGTTAAGAAGTCATACTGCTCTCAGGAAGAAGATCTAATTTATAGGGGAAAATTCTCACCATGAACACAAGGAAGATGGAGTATATATCTCTGTGATAATAGGCAACTTGGCCAATCTCTGGCATTTATCTTCCCGCGGTTGTTAAATGTGTTTTTGGTTAGGTCTGAGCATATGTTGATAACCTGCTGATGATTCATAAAATTGGTGTCTTAGCTGAACAAGCTAAGAGGAATTCACGAGACTGCAGATGTGTGTTCACATGGCCGAGGGGCCATTACAGTTGATTGCCAAGGGCACACTTACACCAGGGAACTAGAAGACTCTGTTGAGCAGGCTCACCCTAAAGAAGAGGGTAATCAAGGCAAAGGGCATGCTTGGGGAAAACCGCATCTGCTGGGAATACAGTTTAAGAATGTCTGGTCTGCACTGGCAAGTTTTTGCCTGTCTTTCATTTTCTGGAAAGATCCTTTACCTGAAATCTCGCGAAAGGATTGATGAATAAAGAAGAGAAAGAAAAAAAGGTAAGCCTTTGTGAATGATTTGAATGATATTGCCAACCACGGTAGGGATAAATGAAAAAGGACTAGAAAGCTTTTATACAACTTATTTGTAACCGGTTCATTTCGTGGTGAAAGAGCAAATAAAAACTGAAGAGTGAAAGGAAATGGATGGTTCCTAAGAGTACACGTCTTCCCTCATCTGAAGGCGCTCGCACCAAATGGGAGGCTTAGGGAGGCTGTAGCCCCACAGAAGGGCCTGACCCAGAACAGGACCCCGAAAAGGGAACACACATCTTGTGTATTAAACCCCGATTGTCAGTAGATAAAAACCACGGAATGACCAACCCTCTGTCAGGAAAGTCTCTTCATCAGATTCTTTATCTAGGTAACCCCTGTTAAGCCCTGTCAGTGCCTTTTAATACCATCCTTTTTTTCTTATATGTCATTCATTTATTTCATAAGCATTTATTTGCCTCCTATACGTGTAGAAGTGACATGTGACACTGCTCAAAATACAAAAAAAAAGTTGACTAGGTGACACAGATACAAATTATAGACTGAAACGCAAGCTGCCTGTTCCCTTCCAGGCACATGGCAGTGTCAAGTTATTCCTTCAAGCAACTGAATTGGATCAAATCTGGAGTGTTTGTTCATATAAGGAAATTCCCTAGTGCCTTAAAAAAAACAGGGGCACGGAATTCCCTTCCCTCCCCTCTCCTCCCCCTCGCCCTCCTTCTTTTTTTTTAATATATATTTTTATTGTTATTTATGTCTTTTACATTTTGTATTCCCCTTGGGTAGCCCACCACCAATCCACCCGTGATCCATCTCCATGGTCCCTTGTGTTCTTTTCTATTCCATTTTGTGCCCTTTTCCTTCCCTCCTTCCGCCTCCCTCCTCCCCCCCCCCCACCGATTGTCAATTTGCAGCGACATGGATGGAATTAGAGGGGATCATACTCAGTGAAATAAGCCAGAAAGAAAGAGAAAAATATCGAATGGCTTCACTTATAACAGGACTATAGGAAGGCCGGGTGGGAGAGAGACAATCGCCCTCCTTCTTGATGGTGAGGAGCTGGGATGTCGGCAGCTGCTGGAGCAGCAGTGCGGCCGGAGCAAGGCAGGGGACCCAGGCTTGCACCCCGAAGCTGCTGTGTTGCCCAGGTGTATTACACTTTATTCCTGTTACAGTCCGGTCTTAGGCAGACGTGTACCTTAGCTAACACATTCAGAGGTAAGTGATATGTCAGTAATTCCTCACTTTGTCAAGTCTAAAGATGCTTATACAAATAGTCTGAATGTAAATTCCTAGACAATAGAATGCATCTACATAATTAAAAATATATTTTAAATCTAACTCACTTCAGGTGAATTAAATCATTCAATTCGATATTGCCAGTTCATGCCACCCTAGAATCATAACTTGCTTTTAGTAGCAATGAAATAATAGTACCCTATTTCCAAATCATTTTGTTAACTTCAGCCTCATAAAAATTTAATCGATACGGGAAACTTGAAAAATTCTCATGAGTAAGGCGATTTCGTATTACGTGCAGTTTTTACCTATTCCTCCGTCATTCCCCACCTTAAGTGAGATGTAGCTCATTTCCCGGTAGCCTCTTTTAACTTTACAAATATATCTGAAAAACTGACCATTTTATTTGCTGTACTTTATGTTCAATTTTTAATTTTCCCCTGAATAAAAAAAATGTGCTGTAAAGTAATGAAAAATATCTAAAACCAAGATTCTTTGAAGAATCATTGTTCCAATGTACAGGACAAAATTTACCAAATACTTCTCTTCAGCTATTACTATACATTTTACTTTATTACAATGCATTATGCATTAATAGCCCATTAACTTCAATGATTTTTGAAATCTTTTTCAAAGTCCTTGGCAACTAAGTCTTGCTGATGAATAATGCAATAAATTGCTAAAAACACCTGGTGTTTCTTTTTTAAGTTGGCTGTAAACCTGTGTTACCCACTAACCCGAGTTAGCGCCCATCTGTTGCACAAGTAATGTCATTGGAACAGGAAATATTTTTCTCCTGTGAACTAATTTTAAAGGTTTCAAATATTGCCAAGCTCTGTGTATTACAATCTGTTATTCTAAATGACGTCTCCTCTATTATTTCTTTCATACCTTTTGAATTGTACATATGGTAACCTCTATGTAGTATATACCTTATTTTTTTTTTGCCTTCTCATTGAGTTATCTAAAAACAGTAATTTGCTCAATGAAAAATAATACATTATTAATTTGGAACTTCTTTCCATAATGCAAATAACTTCATCTACATTTGGTAGGATCATTTTTTCTTTAATATTGAGTGGTTCACTATTCTTTGTTTATTTGTACTTGATATGAGACAGAAAGTCTTGATGGTTTTAGATATGAGCATCTAAACATCCCAAGGTAGTACAACACTTTAAAATTTTCAGTTTTAGAATTGTGTGGTTATTGTGCTTGTTTTTAAAAATTGCATTTATTTTTGACATACTGCTAAATTAAAAAAGAAGTATTAACTGATTAAATACATCCTGATGTTCACTTTGGGATGAAATGCTAAAACCCAACAACAAAAAATCAACCATATACTGTAGACAATTTTCTTTATATCGATAAGTGAGATTTTAAAAAAAGACACAGATCGCCATCAGCGCACAGGCGTCATCACAGGGAACAGAGCTGACAGCCACGTGTCCACGGCAGGGCGGCGGCGACCCTCATGTCCAGCCACGGTCCAGCTGCGAAGAAAGTGCTTCCTCGAGACGCAGAGTTACCCGTGATTAAGTTCCCAGCACAGGAAAGTACGCTCCGCACAAGGTTGTCCAGTAGCTATGGTTACTACTAATGAAAACTGTAAATATATTTTGCATTTTTGCTAAAATGGAAGGCGATTCCGCACTGTCTTGAAATCATACTGTGTATCATTTAAAAATTACTTTGACCTTATTATTAAACGCTAGCTATACCTTAGTCACTGTCAATAAACCCTGTTTACTTCTCCAATCATTTCATCAACTGATTAAATATTTTCTGATCCCGCTAGGCAGAATCTCCCCGCGCGACACACATCACACACGCCACCTGCACAGGTCCGAGCCTGAGGCGATCTGGAGACAGGCCTGCGCGTCCTCTTTCCTCACTGCTCCTTCTCCAAGCCTTAGCCTGACGCTTTAGAAGGACTCTCAACAAAATCTGTTAAATCAATACATAACTTCTAGATTGAGCCTCTTATTTGAACCAAATGTTCTTGCAAGTCCTTCATATGTCTATACAGGAGCCTCAGACACTAGGTACTAACAAGGCTGGAAGAAGTCAAGTCAGACAAGGTGACTAGCAGTAGCACTAATGTTAACGACCAAAGCCAGTCAGCTTTCATGTAAGAAGGTACATTTATTTTTGTAATTTGAATTTCTAAACTAAAAGCCAGATGAACTGATCCTAATGGGGCGATGTGTTAGCCATCCAGAAACTCTTAAAAATTGCCGCTTTTAGTCTTTCTTGGAAGAAGCAGTGTAAGAAAGGCTGCATTTGGAATGAGCCAAGGTAGCCTTTAGCAGAGATGCTGAATTCTGGTTTGCCTGAGGAATACCAGCATCGCACATGCTTGCATATTTAGACGAATAGTACATTCTACAAGGTTTGTGCTGTAATTGGAACTTAAGTAACATTTGTAAAGTGTTATCTGTCAGAGCCTGAAGAGACCCAAAGAGAAAGTGTGCCATTATGCAAAATTACTAATTAAGTACAAGTAATTTAGCACATAATTTACATGTTCATTTTATAATAGAAATTATTTAGTTTTAGGGTTCTCTTTGTATTTCTAAAGTAATCTTGACCCAGGGGATCACAGGCTGTTAAGAAGAAGTATAAATTATAGAATGAGACATATGTTTAACTGACTTGCAGAGCTTTTGTTGTGGCTAATGATTCCTCCAACAGTAATTGCATGAGGGAAAACATTTTCTTTTTAAGTAAATAATGTTCATTACCTCTTAAATCTACTGTCACTTGACGACATTAATGCAGAAAAATTTCTACCTTCTTGATTAGCTCTCCAAGGATATCCAACAGTTTTAAATTAATATTGATCAAACAGAAACCTTCATATCTATCAAAATATTCTTATGGATGTAGACGCGCAGGGGAAAGAATCATCTTTCAATAGATTCTAGACAGGGAAACACCCCTGAAATATTTTGTAAATATAATGTAAATTCTTCATATGAGGCGACTGGACTGGAATGAAAGATTTGTTTTGTGGCTATTGATAAATACTAATTCCACTGATCAAATTTAAATATTTTAATATTAAAGATTTGTATCTATATACTCAAATGGCAGATATGCTGCCTTAATAATTGTGACCTCAGCACAGCAACTTTGGGAGAAAAAGCAAAAAACCTTCCTCCCCAAACTGCCCTCTTTCATTCAAATCATCTGAAGACCCACAGCGTAGGACTTCTGTTTATTCAGCTTTTTAGCAATCACCTACAACAGTGCTGAAACACACTTTCATTTAGGTGGCATTTCCTTCAAGTTCTTTGCTTTCGCTTGGTTTGATATAATGCTAGATTTTTAATGACATTTAAAAATGGATTGTATTCTTATATTGATTTATAGATGTATAGATGTAACTAAATATTTCATATTTAATGTTCATGTTTGCTCTGATAACCACGTTAGCTGTTGCAGATTGTGAAGTCCCCTTTAACTCTTGAGAACTGTTCCATTTGGGTGTCTAAATTTCCAGTTTCTCCCCAGAGTATTTTAACACTGTGTATTTAATTTTTAGTGAGAACTTTTGTATTCAGTTAGAACATTTTGTCTTTCAATTGTGTTACTAATTTCTAGCTTTACTAGAAAAAGAGTTTGGAGAATGCTCTTTATCCAATTTCCATTTTTTTTTTTTTTTGGAGAGTATTAAGAGTTCTTTGTGGCATAAAAATGGTCAATTTTTATGAATCTCTTCTGTGCTCTTAAAATCTGGGTCAAGATTGAATATACAAACTTCAGACTATGGATGACAAATGTCCTCAATGTCTTTACAAAATGGTTGTTAATTTCATTGACTTAGAGCAGGAGAGATGTGCTAATTTCCTTTTTTACTGTTTTCATCTATTTCCCTTTGAAGCTACTGAAGTTTAAGGAAAGTCCTTGCATTGCTTGTGAAATGAATGACAGTTTATAGTTTCAATGGAAAACTTTTAATTTAATCACCAACCTCATGTCTATGACTTAGTCTTTCTTCTTACAGATAAACATGTATTCAACGTTTGTCACCAGTTTTAAGCTAATATCCTCAGTTGTTTTCATTTTTTGATGATAAACTGAGTTTCTTACCATTAAATATAATAAGTTGTTGGTTTTGTGTAGGTGTATTTTTATTAAGTTGTGCAAGTTCTTTTCTATTTCTAGGTTGTTGAGAATTTTTATCATAGATGTTGGGTTTTGTCAAATGCTTTTTCTTCATGTATTGATATCATTTGATTTTTCTTCTTAGGCTATTGATGTGATGGATGATATTAATTGACTATTGGGCTAGTCCTGTATACCTGAAATAAATTCCACTCAATATATATTTTCTTTTACATTTTGGGTTGACTAGCAAATGTTTTATTAAGGATTTTTGCATCTGTATTCACAAGAGGTGTTAGTTAGTAGCTTTCCTTTTATGTTATGTTTTTGTCTGCTTTTGTTATTAGGGTAATGTTAGTCTCCCAGAATGAATCAGGAATTATTCCCACTTCTTCTATCTTCTAGAAGAGATTGAAAAGTATTGCGAAAAATTCTCCTTTAAATATTTGGTAAAATTCACCAGTGAATCCATTTGGGCCTGGAGTTTTCTATTGTAGAATATTATTGATTATTGATTTAATTTCTTTAATATATAGGCCCTTTAGGTAATATATTCTGTTTCATCTAGGTTATAAAATCCGTTGGTAGGGAGCTGTTCATAGCATCTTTTATTTTCCTTTTAGAGTCGTTGGGATCTCAGTGATATTTTCTCTTTCATTTCTGATCCATTAATTTGTGTCTTTTCTCTTTTTGTCTTGGTTAACTTGAACAACAAAACACACCAACCAGACATCTATCGAAAACAATGTCCAACAAGGTTATAACGCACATTCTTTTCCAGTGCACATGGAACATTCCCCAGCACAAATCCTCTAGTAATCACAAAGCAAGTCTCAATAAATTTAACAGTTAACAATTTTTTTTTTTTCTTATTGAAGTAACATGGCTTTACCTACTTTTTGGTGTTTCGGTAGTCCAGGATTAAAAGTTAAAGGTTTTTTTTTTTTTCTTTTTTTGTCTGTTTTTGTTTTTTGTTTTTGGTATAAAACTTCATTGTCTTTACATTACATACTTTGATTTCAGAACAAAATAAACCAAACTCACAACATCCATAACTGCTGTCAACATGGGAGAGAGATGGTTTCTGAGACCTCCTGTTCTGTCTTAGAAAAGACAACAAAGAAAACACACTAGCACAGGAGCAGAGGGGACCAGGTGAGCAGGACTACACAGGGCTGCCAGAGCAAAAGTCAGGGTAAGATTAGCTTGGTACTTTAAAGGTCTTGGAATAAGGGGCCTCCCTGGTAGCGCAGCAGTTAAGCGTTGCACTCTGGAGCTGTAGGCAGCGACATGAGTTCGACGCCCACCTGGGGAGATTCCCACATGGTGCAGCAGACCTCTCCTGCCTCGCCTGCTGCTCCCCTCAGCATTGTGTTTCAGTCGCTCTGCCTGTTCTGCTCCCCACTCTGTCTCCGGTGAACCCTCTCGCTGCCCCGTGTCTCTGACCTGTACCCCAGCTTGTATGCATAACTAAATCTGTAAAAAAAAAAAAAAAAGGTCTTGGAATAAGACTGGTTTATTCCCACCGTGTTGACCAAGGCAAAGCGTGGCATTAAAAAAAAAAAAATCGAAAGATTCATAGGGACCAGAATGAGAGATTTTCTAGGCCACAGCAAAGATTTACACCAATGTTAAATGTAACGGAAGGCCAGGAGTGGTTTTTAGGCAGAATGACATCCTTAAATTTGTATATGCCAATATAACTTTGGTCAAAATAAAAAAGTAATAAAGAAGATTGTTATTTAACCTCCATGTCAATTGTTTTTCATCATTTGTAATCTATACAATATAGCTATCATTTGGATAAGTGGTATGAAGGAAATATTAGTGAATAGAGAATACTACTAGATTATCATTTCTAACACCTCCCTTAGTAGTTCAGTAAAATAATGATGTGTCAAAATAGTCCAGTTATAATTCTAAGACTTGGCTTGCATTCAAATTGAGGTACTTCTGTGACTCACAAAGATTTTCTAAAATTATTATTATAAAGACTTTAACTTCAAGGAACTAGGATTGGCAATATGTCAAAACTACAGTGCATTGGTATGCCATTGGCACCTGTACAAAGATGAAATGGAATGTGAATCAAAACTGTGATTCACTATAGACTGTCAGATATGGTTTTCTGAGATAAGAAAATCTCATTGGAAATACCTATTTTAAAGACACACAGAACAGAACGAACCAAGACCACTATGCAACTCTAAGCAAAAAAAAAAAAAAAAAAAAAAAAAAAAAAAAAAAAAAAAAAAAAAAAAAAAAAAAAAAAAAAAAAAAAAAAAGGTAATAGTAACAGCCACTATCTCAGCAACAGGGACCTCGCGACACAAATGTGCTATTAGTATCTGGCAGAATTTCAAACTGGGGGGTCTTCTCAATATCTGAGTTGATATAAATATAATGGGGTACCAAAATGCCAAGATCTCTCAGAAGCTGAACCCTTTCTATACAATGGCAAAGAATGCCACTAAGAGGATGGTTTTTTCTCTTTCTGCTTGCCAATTCAATTGTTTAATTCCAGGGAACTTCAACAGAGGTAAGAGTATTACGTGAACTCCAAGATAAGACATTACCAAGCCATATTTCCTCTGAGGAAACTTGCAAAATAATTTGACCTTAACAAATTCAAATTTAAGTGTAGCTGTAACTGAGAATTTAGTACAACTGACAAACACACATCCACACACACACCCATTTGTGTAATACAGAAAAATATGATCAAAAGCTTTGGGTAGCTCCAATTTCTTAATTATCATTAATTTTTATCAATTGAATGCACAAAGTGACCTAATAATAAATCCTTTTGTAAAGGAAATGAGCAGTCACTTATCTCCGTGGTTCAGCTTTATATGTAGGAGTCACTTTATAAACATAAAAAAATACCTTTTTATACTTTTCATCAAGATGGATTCATTACACTGTCAGCAGGAACTATTCTTTTAAAATCATTTGTACAGGGTCTCCCTGGTGGTGCAGCGGTTGAGCGCTGCGCTGTGGAGCTGTCTGCAGCGGCGACGCGAGTTCGACGCCCAGCCGGGGAGAATCCCACATGGTGCAGCAGACCTCTCCTGCCTCGCCCGCTGCTCCCCTCAACAGTGTGTTTCTGATCTGCCTGTTCTGTTCCCCACTCTGTCTCTGGTGAGCCCTCTCGCCACCCCGCGCCTCTGGCCTGTACCCCAGCTTGTATGCATAAATAAATCTTTAAAAAAATAAATAAATAAAATCATTTATACAGAGATCATAGTAGTTGGTGATATACATGGTATATAAAGAGCCCCCGACCTCCCTCTGGAGGTATGAGTCTCAAATATCAGCACACATGAAAAATACCTGGCTTGGGCTTTATTCAACACACAAGAAACCAAGAGCTTACTAAATACGGATTTAATTTTGAAACATTCTTGATTATTTGTCTTCTGTTGATAATTATTTTTGGCGGAAACCCATTTAAGCGACTTAGTTGAATCTCAGTCAACAATTTCCAGTAAATACCTAACATATCTAATAGACTATGATGCGTAGAAACAAGAGACTCATTACCAAACCAAATGAATTTTATTTTATATAGAATATTGGGGTAGATTGTTTGACCAAATGAATTTTATTTTATATAGAATATTGGGGTAGACTGTTTGACTAAATGTTGAAAACTATTGATAGGTTGGGAGAAAATAGAATTCTAAGAACTGATTGAAGGAAAAGTTAAAAGAAGAACATGTCAAGTACGCCCCCAAATTCAAAATTCGGTATCATGGACGCAATGGAAGGAGTGGTATCGGCTACAAACACACAATGACATTTTGCCATGTGTGGCCATGTGGATGGGAGTGGAGGGGATTATGTTAAGTAAAATAAGTCAGGAGAAAGACAAATACAGGTTTTTTTCACTCATATGTGCAATGCAGAGAAATAAAGTGAAGAAACAGAGAAAATGAAACCAGAGTAAATCCTAGAAATCTGATTGCAGAATGGAGGCTGAGGGGAGCTGGGGGGGGGTGGGAAGCAAAGGACTCTGGGGGAGGGTGATGGGGGCTCTTTGATGGTGGTTGTGATCTGGAGACACACATCTGAGAAGTGTGAGCCTGAACCCGAACCATACACAGTGTTGCAGACGAGCATTACCTCAATAAAGAAACAGTACAGGCCTCCCCCTACACACATGGAATGAGACTTAATGAAAATTATCCAGGGTTTAAAGGCTACATACTCCTACATCCCTTTCTACCCTTGTTTCTTCATAAACTCACTCTGCACAGAATTTGGAAAGTTGGCTCCTTTCTCAATTCTAATGGATGCTCTTATTGAATCTACACAGTAAAGGACAGTGAGAAGGGGGCGTCTGCTAAAATGTTCCTAGGAAAACAGTCCCTTCCGAAAGTTGCTGTTTTTCAGTGTAAGGACAGAAATTGCTGCAATCACAACCACCTAGCCGTCTGCCTGAGAGAGAGGGGAGGTGTGGGCGAGAAAGAGGCAGAAGACCTGGGAAGTGACAGCGAAGTGCTGAGATACTACGCCTGAATACCCCTTAACTCTGAAGATTTTGTTGGGTAAAATTTCCTTTTCTAGTGGGATTTTCTTTCACTTGAAGCAAAAGATATCCTGCTGATATTTAATGTGTTCTACTTCTTCAAATGTAGATTAAAAAAAAAATCTCTATCTACTACTTCATCTACTTTTATAAAATGCACTATGAGGCATATTTCCCAAATAAAATACAAGCAAGCTCATACTAAATTCTCAGTATGTTGGCTGAATATTCCTTTGGCAATTAAACTCAGAAGTGTCTTTAAAATAGCCCATTATTCCTCATGGAAACTTGATATATATATTAGTGGTTCTTCCTAAGCATGGCCCCAAAATTATGAGTAACTTTAAGAAGAAACATTAGTTCACAAGGAAGTTTGCTTTTAAAAACATGAACTATGAGTATCTTTACTTAAAAATTTAAGCTGTTTATCAGTTGATTCCTAAGAGAAACTAATCTCTAGACAACTACAGTTTAAAAAGTAAATAAATAAAAATCATTGTGAGACATGTTTTCATCATTGAAAGATTAGACTTTATTTGATCTTTTCTCAATGGATTTATAGAAATATCGAGAACACGAAAATACTAATTCTATACCACTTTAAATATTACATTTACCAAGTACAAATTTCCATTTAAAATTTAAAAACTAAAACGTCAAAAGGCACATGGTTAGATAGGCTGGACACACAGCAGACATCCGGACAGCACACTTAGCAATGCGAGTGGGGGACCGAGCAGAAGCTCTCAGCACGCAAGGCAGCTCCGCGGATTAGCTTTTACAGGAATGCTTATCAGAAAAGTGAAGACTGTTCTTATTTATCAAGGCACTTAGGTATAAAAGATTAAATTTTCTTGACAGAATGAAAGTTACTGCCAATGAGGATGACTTGATGTTATCACACAAAAAGATTTAGAATGAGCAAAATTTAAGTGATCAAGAAAATCCATAGACTCATATATTTGGTAAATGGACTCAGCCATTTCTTAAGGTACACAATAATCAATTTCTACTAAAACAGTATCACGAAACTATCGTTACAATTCATCTAGATAGCTGATATTAGGTCCTGTTAATTCCTTGTCTATGTAAAAATGAACTTGAGTCCCTGATAATATCTTATTCATCCATGTAGACACATCATGAAATCGTTCAAATATCTCGGCATTCTGATAGACCGGATTATCCACAAGCTGTCATAGCTAGAACTGAAGACAGCTCCCTCCCCCATCACCTGCCACCCTTTCTTCAAAACTCTGTTTTTGAGGTAAATACTTCTTAACATAGTGAATCAGAGAGCCAATGAATTAGAGTTGGCATTTGAGTTTCACAGATTCTAGAGTAGATCAGCTTTTACCTACACTTAGTAATAAAGTTTGAAAAGCAAGATGCTACAGGCTCCGGATAAGATGTCTATAGACATGAGTTTTGTTTTGAAAGTGCTGAGAGGATGAAACTTAAAGTGACAGAATAAGGCTGAGTCGTGTGCGTGTTCAAAAGGTTCTGCAGCCCAAATGTCAGAAGTAGGTAATAGACGTAAAACTTTTAATTTCAAAATGTGGAATAACTCTCCAAACTATGAACAAGGACTCTGCATGGCAAACCGCCTTTGCACTCGGACCTGGCCTTGGAGAGGCTCAGGGAGGGCATCCGTTCACGGCACCCTCAGGAGCGGGCTGGCCTCCCACGGGCTGAGACAGGAGAGGCACAGCAGGCGGCGGCCAGCCAGGGGCTCAGCTCCCACGGGCACTGGGGAACAACACGCTCAAAACTTTGCTGCTGCTTCCAAAGCTCATGAAAATGCGCCGTGCAACTTTCCCTATATATTTTTTTCGTGTGTGTGTGTGTGTGTGTGTGTGTGTGTTTGTGTGTAAACAAAGTGAGGATACAGGGACAAAGGCTAAAATTTTGTCCTTAGTATGTAAAGAAACCTCGTACCCATCTAAGATAAAAGACACCCCTGTAAAAAAATAAAATACAATCATGAGATCTGAGCTCACAAAAATAAAAATACCAATGGCCAATAAATACAAGAAATGCCATTCAACTTCTGTAGCCATAAAAATCAAAGGTGAAGTCACCATGAGGGATAATTTGTTTCACATCTGCTAGGTTGGCTGGGAACTTAAACCAAAACACTTGTTTTTGGTGTGCAGGGAGTCAGCTCCTCCTCTAAACTGATACCACAGGTATCAGTGGGGTGAAGAGTTACAAGTTTCCTGCACAGCACTGGGACAATACTGATCAATACTGATCAAAATGATCTGTAAAATTGTGGTCCTTTTAAACATTAATTCCATGTCTATACACTTTCTTAAGCGGGTAAGTGAATATGCAAGCACAGAAGAGTTTAGAAGAATGTTGATCTCCAAGTTGTTGAAGATATGGGAAAAGGAAAAGGGGAAGAGATAATCTAGCAATCTCTATATTAATCAAGAGGAAATTTATCATATTATGCTACAGACACTGTCCAAAAGATAAACGTCAATAAAATTATGTCGAAATGTATTGGTGGACATGGAGGTTGACTTTGGCTTATTAATTTGAAAATTAATAAGGCAATCAGGCAAGGCATGATATGATTCTATTTTTGTTAAACCATCTATGTGTATATGCCCAGAAAAAATCTTAAAAGAATATGCAACACATTTCAACACTTATCTGCATGACAGAATAGTATGTCACCATAGTATTTTCATTGTCTATAATTTCTCAACTGAGATCTTTAATTTATAAAATGGGTGATGAATACATATAATTTATACAAATATAAATGGAAACATTTTCTCATTCTTTCATAGCTAATGCATAGTCAAAGAAAAATAATTTAATATTTCTGTTATACTGGGAATATAGAGAATACAGGGTTGAGTATATGGTTACAAGAATCATCTACAGCAGAGTAAAAAATAAAACAGCCTAACTATTTTGTAGATACCTTTGGTATGAGTGAATCAGAATTTTAAAAGTAATTATTTAAGTGTAAATAAAGAACTCTTGCCTTTATTTCCAAAGAGAATTTCAAACTGGGAAACTTAAAGTGAAAGTCAAAATAATAAAGCCCTTTAAAAAAAAGTATACAACTGAATTATAGAGGAAAAGGAGGAGGGAAGGAAAAATATGGAGAAAATCTGGGACTGAAATAAAAAGCATGGCAGACGACAGGCAAAGATGTAACTGCAATTTATCAGAAATTGAGTTTCTGAGCAGTCAAGGCTAGAAGTGACCCTGCACGGTGCCCAGCTCTCACAGCTTGCAAAGGCAGAGGCGAGCTCATGAAAATAAAGGAAGTTCACTTTTCTGAAACCTGAGACGACACCACTCAATGGAACAACATCAGACAGAGATATAAAAACACAGCTGCTGAACAGAGTGTCTACTCGGCGTTTTACATACACAGCCTTTATAATATTGGTATCTAGTAAAAAAATATATATGTTATGGTGTAACAGTAAGTTGTATAGGTATGAGGTGAATTGAGACTAGGCCAACTTTTGTCACCAGAACTAACACAGGTCAACAACTTAAGGACTACAGTTAGGGTTTTACTATGCAAGTCACAGCTTAGATAACTAGTGAGCACCGGCAGTCAACGACAATGGGAAGAAGAGCAAAATACCCTATAAGGCAGGTCTGCGGGTAACAATCTAAATCTCCGTCATTAATCTCCGAAAATTAATCAGAGCTAAGCAGAAAAGGCATTGCGTCAAGCTATAAATTTAGAAGAGACTCAGTAATTGAAACACCCACACAAACAAAATCATATAGTGAACTGAATTCGCACTAGGGACTTTTAAATTAAAAAAAAAAAAACTTAGTTGAGAAATTAGAAAATCCGTTTGTAAAAATGATTTTCCAGCCCTCAGAAGAACTGCAGCGGCGTTCACCTTTGCGAACGGCAGAGACCGGCAAGCTTGTTACCACAGGCCAGGGCACACGCCATAACCTCAAGCAGTCACCTGACTCCGGGGGGCCCAGACGTAATAAAGAAACACCTAAGCCCACGTCTTGCTGCGAACACACCGACATCAGCGACACAGACACGCTGTCGTCCCCGGGCGCGCCCTGCGCACCGCACCGGGCTTCCAGGACTCGCTCCGCTTCCGAAGAAGAAGAGACAGCTGGGCACCGGCGCACAGCCTCGCCCGGCCCTGAGCCGCAGGCGCGGGGACCGGGCCGGCGCGGGGAGGCGGCGCCCGCCCTAGGGCCGCTGGGCCAGCGCGATGCTGAGCGCCTTGGCGCCCAGCACGCGGCCGTTCATAGCGGCCATGGCCCTGCCGGCGTCCTCGGGCGAGGCGAAGCAGACGAGGCCGAAGCCCTTGCTGCGCCCCGCCTCCTGCATCACCTTGGCCCTGCTCACGGCCCCGAAGGCCGCGAACTCCCTGCGCAGCCGCTCGTCGTCCACGCCGTCGTCCAGGTTGCGGACGTAGAGCTTGGCGGCCTGGCCGCGCCGGGCGCGCTCGCGCAGCTGCTCGAAGCGCTGCCGCAGCTCGGCCTGGCGCTCGGCCTTCCTCTGCGCCCGGCCCACGAACAGCGGCTGCCCGCCCACGGCCCGGCCGTTCATGTGCTCCACGGCCCGCCGCGCCGCCTCGTGGCTGTCGAAGCTCACGAAGCCGAAGCCCTTGGAGCGGCCGCCCGCGTCCGTCATGACCTTCACGCTGAGCGTGCGGCCGAACGGGCTGAAGGCGGCCCGCAGCGCGTCCTCGTCCACGTCGGGGCCCAGGTTCTTGACGTACACGTTGGTGAAGTCGTGCGCGCGGTTCTGCAGCTCGGCCGCGCGCGCCTGGCGCGTCTTGAACCTGCCCACGAAGAGGCGGCAGCCGTGCAGGCGCGCGCCGTGCATCTCGGCGATGGCGCGCTCGGCCGCGCTCTGGCTCTGGAAGTGCACGAAGGCGTAGCCGCGGGAGCCGCGCTCGTCGCTCACCACCTTGGACGACAGGATCCTGCCGAAGGCGGAGAAGCGCTCGTGCAGGGCGCGGCTGTCCACCGAGCGCGCCAGGTTCTTGATGAACACGTTGCCCACGCCCGACCGGCGCAGCTGCGCGTCGCGCTGCGCCCACATGAGGCGGATGGCGCGGCCCTGCAGCACGTCGAAGTTCATGGTGTCCAGCGCCCGCTGCGCGTCGGCCAGCTGCAGGAAGTTGACGTAGGCGTAGCCCAGCGAGCGCCGCGTGGCCAGGTCGCGGCACACGCGGATGGACAGCACGGGGCCCACGGCGCTGAACTTGCGGAACAGCAGGTCCTCGGTCACGTCGGCGTGCAGGTCGCCCACGTACAGCGAGGCCTGGCGGTACTTGGCGGCCACCTGCATCTCCGCGGCGCTCCGGGGTCGCCGCGAGGGGCTCAGGCGCGGCCGCGCGGGCGGCCCCCCATGGGCGCCGGTCGGGGCGCGCCCCTTGCAGCGCGCTGGGCCGGGCCGCGGCGGGTCCCCGGCAGGCCGCGCAGCGCGGGCCGCGGCGGCCGGACGCGAACAGGCCGGGCTCGCGGCGGCCGGGTCAGGCTGCGGGCCCGGGAGCCTCGCGCGGGGGCCGCGGAGGCGGCGCGGGGACCGGGGCGCGCGGCCCAGGCGCCACCCGAAGCCCGGATCCGGCGCGGCCTGGAGACCCCGGCCGGCAGCCGCCTCCAGCGGCGCGGCGCGGCGCGGGGAGCCCTGGCGGGGAGTGGACGGAGCGAGGCCGCAGGGCCGGGCAGGGCTCACCGGCGGGGCCGCGCGCACCCGAACTCGGCGCAGAAGTTCCCGCGCGCGCTGCCAAGGGGGCTGCTTCTCTGTTTCCGCAGCCGGGGCCTCCCGCCCCGCCGCCCTTCTTCCCACCCCTGGGCGGCCGGAGATGGAGGCGGCGACGGGGGAGGAGAGAGGAGGCCGAGGGGAGGGGCGCCCAAACCCCTCAACCTGGCTCGCCGCTGCCGGCCAGACCCTCCTGGCTGCCCGCCGGCCCCAGCGCAGCGCCAGCACCTCTTCCGCCAAGTTCTGCAGGATTCTCGCCCCAGCCGCACCCTGGCTGGCCCCACTCCCTCACCTGCCCCTGCCCCCCAAACTCCCAGGCACACAGCCCGTTTTTCAGGCCCAACTATCACACAGTGTTGCCAAGAAAATCCCTTAAAATGCTCTTTCCAAATAGCTTTTCTTCAACAGTTGCTGAAGCGGAGCCCCTTGCACACGCCAAGGGGAACGTTGGCATAGAGCTCGTTCCCCGACAATATCCGCTTTTGCCGGGACTCGGACTTTCAGAAATGGGGTGTTCTGCACTTACTGAGGGAGGTGACTCTGGGAATGAGGAGCTACTTAACCTCCCGAGGTCGGGGTTCGGGCCAGAGCCACGACGTCCTTCCCACTGAGAAAGCGCAGTAGGGGTGCAATGAACCAGCAGGTCTGGGCTGCTTAACACGGGGTCTGGCTCTGAGTAGGGCTGAGTAACACATTTACTTCTTCCCGCATTAAATAAATTCCTGGACATTATTCCCATCAAACCTTAAAATGGAGGCTATAATGCATCTTAGGAGGTTACAATGCATCTTCTGTTGTCTGCAGAACTGAAAATTGGCTCAGTTTGATTCTTTAAAAAGTACCTTTCCTGAGATGCTCCAAATTTTAGCATCCTTAGCCTCAGCTGCTCCGTAACTTGCTCTCTCGGTCGTCAACCTCACTGATTTTTTTTTTTCTGAAGCGATTTATTGAATAAATGCCTGGCATATAGGTGCATAATTTGGCATGAGTCCCTTGGATTTGCTGGATCGTGACTTACAACTGACGGTGCCTACCGGGTTACTGCGGCGCGAGTCCTTAGCCAGCTGTCAGCTCTGCATACTGCTGACTTCTGTGTTTTCTTACTGTGAATATTAGGAGTGTTAATGTGATCTTAATACGTCAACTATCCTGAAAGTATTTCAATTAAATGCCAATATTTTGCCTCCCTTTGAAATAAGTTGTAATTTTATTTGCTTCGGTCACTTAACCCAATTGTCCTTCAACGGACGGTCCCTCACATGGGCGGCCCCAGCCGTGAGAGGGAGGGAGATGCTGTTTTGTTCAAATGGCAGGAAACTGTCCTGTTTCTGTCCACGGATACTGATGTCAACAGAGGCCATTGCTCACCTTGGTATTTATTAGGAAGATATGAATAAATAGTTATTTTGTGTCAGCAAATGCATTTTAAAATAAAGTTCGGTTCTACTATTTAAAGTAGTGTTTGATGTCTACTTTCACCAATGGATAATGGAGTCAACTATTAATAAAATCATCCTTGTTTTTATTCAAAACGGTTGCTACTATCTTAAAGGAAAGTCATGGCAAGAATGAAACTTGCCTTTATTTTGAAATTATCATGTTCACTAGTAACTCCTAAATATAATATTCATGTCTCAGGTTATTTGGTTCACTTTTTATTATGCCAAGCCTCTTTCCAACTGCAATGTCTTTCTAATTTTTTTTAAAATCCAGATATAGTGTAAATTCTTTAGAATGAGGGTTGTGGTTTACGTGTCAGAGTCACCCTGCTCCATCAGAGCACACAGAAAGGCCTAAGTAACGTTTGATCACCAGTAGGTCTCGATTTAAAAGCTCAACTCAATCCAAAATATTATTTGCTAGTGAAAATCTTAGGCATTATGGGGATATGATGTGAATAAGACACATCTTTCCTCAAAAGTCGCATGGTTCTTACAGAAAAAAAGAATCAAAACAACAATTTCAGAAGAATATAAAATCAGTACTTAAGACAGAAACTCAGCACAGGAGACAGGAGCTTTCCTCCCGCGAGGCCCAGCAGGCCCGTGCAGGCGGCGCGTGCCCAGGAAGGCCTGGGGCTGCGCCCGAGCCCGCGAATGGGCGTCAGCCACGCTGGCCTCGGCCAGGACTGGTGGATCCTGCCCGAGCGGGCCGTGGGGAGGAAGCGCGGGATGACACCTGCGAAGACAGGGCCCTTGGCCACAATGCTTCGCCCGCCGCTGCAGGGCAAGTTTGCTTCTCCATGGGAACTCCCGGGATGGCGCTAAGAAGCGACACGGGTGCTCCTTTCAGAAAGGGGAGACGCTCCCTCGTGGTCGCGGGGGCAGGAGCTCGACGCCGCTTCGCAGCACCTGGGCAGCCGCCGCGGGACGGGGGCGCGGACGGGGCGGCCGCAGCCCTCACCGGCCACGCAGAGGCTGTGAACACGGTTGCGCGAGTTAGGCCAAAGCGGCTGCTGAAGCCGCCTGGCTGCTCGGAGGGAGTCGCGCTTAGTGAACTCCGGCAGACGCCGGGAAAGCGGGGCCTCGAGGTGCGGGCGGCGGAAAGGTTTGTTTCAAGTCCCACCCTGTTGCCCCCGACGGTGCCAGAGGCCCTCCCCTCCGCCCCTCTGGCTTCCTGCTCGCCGGCACCCGCCCCTGCTCCTGAACCCTGCGTGCTTCATGCTGTCACCCAGCGGTGCCCGAATCAGGGACACCGGTCACCCCGACCTCAGGGAGCGCAGTCAGTTCCTCCAAAAGCACCGCACGCCTTCTCCCCGGAGCTGCGCACCCGCAAGCCGCGGACCCCAGGGGTGCCGACGCCAGAAACCCCTCCAGCCCCGGAGCAGATAAGGAAGGGCACGGGAGAGAAGGGGTCAGCGGCCCCCCCTTGGCCGGCCCTCTTTTCTGACTGGACGGACGTGCGGCTGCCCAAAGGGCAGCTCACCTGGATGAAGACGGAGGGGTCGAGCCCTCGGGCTTCACATGGGGAGGCGCCCGCACCTTCCACAGACAGGCCCACCTCCCCACCCCCCTCATTCCTTCCAGGAGGACCTTCTGGCAGCCATTGTGGAAATGTGAGCTCTGCTTTGGACGGAGCCTTCCCTCCTGCCATGTCAGTCTTTACTCGCCTCCACACAGCAAACTCCGGGCCTCCCTGGTGGCACAACGGGTTAAGTCTCAGCACTATGAAGCTGTACAAAGCCGCTGCAGCACGAGTTCGAGAGTTCGATCCCGGGCCAGGGAGCTTCCCACAGGGTGCAGCAGACCTCTCCTGTCTCCCCGCTGCTCCCCTCAGCAGTGAATTTCGGTGGATTGGCCTGCTCTGCTCCCCACTCTGTCTCTGGGGGATCCTCTCACCCCCTTGCCTCTGACCTACACCCCAGCTTGTATGGGGTGTGGTCTCACAGACTTCCCCTGCAAGTCCCGGGGTTCAGCTCTGTGGGCATCAGTGCAGTGGAGGGGTGTCCAAGCTGTCAGAGCGGCTGGGAATTGATCCTTTAGGGGCAATTGCTTATTCTAGCTCACTCTCCCCAACCCCCCCCCCCATTTCCCTGCAGAAGAACCCCGTTAAGCATTATGAGCAGGCTGCTACCAGTTTAAAGTGGATAATTACCTCCCCCACCCCTGGTCTGTGCCAGGCCCGTTTCTGCAATTGATGGGGAAAACAAGTGATGTAGTAACAACTTTTCTGTTCTGAACACAACTGGCAAATCCCAAATAACCAGAAAGTTCTTTCAGATATTAAGTGCTTTTCCTGCAGCTTGCTAATGTCTGTCATCAAAACGAAATTGTTTCTTCGGGCAGCAGAGCCTGTGACCGGGCCCTTGCTGCTGTGCCCGGCGGCCAGACCGTCCACGAGGGGCTTGAGGCTGCCCTTCAGCTGGGCCGCTTGCTCTGTGCTCTCCTACAATCTATGCCTTTGCCATCCGTGAAATGTGCAACCGGTATTTGGGCTCATCTCTCACCGCCCCCAACACATACCTGCAACACACACACGTGCACACACACACACACACACACATACACATACCCCACACTCATACACAACACACACACACTGAGAACAGAGCACTCTGGCCCACACACCTGCCCTAAATTCAGGCAGGTCGGTCTGGGCAGGGCGTGGGTTTTTCCCTTTTATATCTGGGGCAAAGATTGTGAATGAACAAACCGGATTTGAGCTGAGTGGACCAATCATGTTCCAGCTCTCCAGCTGCTGTCCAGGGCTTCAATTTATTGGGAGGATTGGAAATGGAAGCGAACTGATTGGTGCTAAGCAGACCAATCGGGATTGAAAACAGTCCAATCAGGCTTGTAGGGTGGGGACCTTTGAAGAAGGTAACAGACAGAGCACGAGCCAGAGGCAGCAGTCCACACACACACACACACACACACACACACACACACACACCACATACACCACACAAACCCACACACACTCACCACACACACTCCCATCGCAACACCACCACCGCCACTGTTGGAATGCAAATTTCATGAAGGCAAACCCTGTGTCTGATTTAGTTGCTTTCATGTTCTCGCTGCCTAGAATAAGGGCTAGCCAGCAATATGTTCTCAAAGCATGTTTTCAGTATTAGCAGATGATTCTCCAGAGATCGCTCACAATTCTGCACATTTTGTAAACAGAGGCACTTTCTTAAGTGCCACCCTCGAGAACCTTTGTTCTGGATGATGTACAGAAAACAGCTGTGGAACGACAGAGACTCTCGGAGGCAAAGCACAGGTTCGTCCAAAGCCTTGCAAGATAGAGACCCTGCCTCTCTTGGGACCGCAGAACAGGCGGGAGGGAAGCCTCCTGGCCTCCTGTCCATTGCAAGAGATCTAAGCTCTGGGCTCTACTTCTCTTCAGCCACCCACACATCTGGCTGCAAGTGTCAGCCGGACTCCCACACATCACCCATGGGCTGGGGGTTTGTCCTCAGGAACTGGGGCTGCGAGGAGAAAATGCCCACCTGCCGGCTACCGCTCTCAGTGTGAGTAACACACTCCTAGTGCTGGAGACAGAGAATTGTTTATTTTGCCACATTCCTAAACTGTGAGCTAGCATCTTAGCTTCCAAGTAAGATAATAGTTCTTCGCAGATGACAATTTTGATGAGAATAGAGTCCTGACAGAGATGTAAGGTTCTGGAAAGAAAGGTTAAGGCCCTCAGCAGTAAACTAATGGAACTTGAGGAAATCGATGGGATTCACTGACAAAAATCAGGGACCAGATCACATCCCCGATTGGGCAAAGGATGGTTCTTTGGCTAAATGGACCGATCAGAAGAATGAGGAGGCGGCTGCAGCCTCAGTGAGGACGGCCCCACTGCACTGAGTCTCGTCCGCTCCTGACAACCCTTATGGGGGTTCCCCTGCTTAGGGCTGCACGTTCAACCTCACCCCCATCGACACATGTTCAGGCCACAGTGTCGTTGCTCAAGCTCAGTCGGCCCATGGTCACGGCCCACGGTGGCACGTGAAGCTGCACTGTAATATCTGGTCTTTCGAATCAGGGACACTTGTAGCCTGACAGGACAACAGCTGTTATCACAAAAATCAGCAGGCGGATAATCAAGTGGTCCATGGGCTTTCCATACGCGTGACTGTCCAGAGACACCTGGTGTTCCAGAAGACTGGAATGCCCAGCTCAAAAACAACTCAGTGTAATTCTCACCACCCTCCTCAACTCCTCTGGGTCTGCACTTTGAGTTTGGGAATTTAATGATTGAACGTGGCTGTCCCCGGCGTGCGGTCATCTCTTGTGGCCCTGCCTGGGTAACTACCAGGAACAGGAGGGTGGTTACACAGACCTACTGTGCACACTGGGCTTTCCACCCTGCCCACTCCTGGCCACCATGCCCACTTTCCCTAGGGTCATCACCGCTCGGGACTGGCTGACGAGCCTGCTCACTAGTTGTGTGGCCAAAAGCGGTTCGAGAGATTCAGATGCTATTTTAATTCAGCCAGCTGGGCACTCTTCTCAGTCTGGCGTCATCCCAGGCCATAGGAACAATGACCACTTGTACACCCCTATGTCCCTTTGCCGTGGGCCACGACAATCGAAAGGGGACATCTAGGCATTTTGTCAACTTCACCGTGTTGGCCCTGTCTTTCAGGCACCTGGACCTCACGGCTGGGAGGTCTGGGGCACTGAGGGGTGACTGGGGAAGAGGTGACGTTCCAGCTCCTGAAACGGGATTCAGCAATTCCGTGACAGAGGAGGGAGAACAACAGCCGAAGGCCCTGGGAAACACACATCTCAGACTCCAGGAAGGTACAGTCAAGGGGGAACATTAATGATCTGTGTCTTTCAGAGTCATCTCCCGGCCTCGCCGAGGAGGAAGAATGACACCCTGGTGTGTCTCCAACAAGCTGTGGAGAGTGTTTTAAATTTAACTGACTGCTTTGTCTTCCATCCGCTGCCAAACGGCTGGCCGTGATTTGAAGGTCATTCTCCTTAATCTTGCTCAGAAGTCTACTGAAAACAGCAGGGGAGGGTCTTGGCGCCAGCATTTGCCACACAAGACAACTGCCAGCATCTGCAGTGTTTCCCTCCTTCCCTGTAGCTATTGTCCAGTCGTGGTGCCCACAGATGAATGTCTCCCAGCTGCTGGCGCCAGGAAAGAGCAGGTTATGCCTTGAGGCATTGTTATTGGAACTCAGTGGGAATCTAAGAAGTGTCAGCGAGCGGGGAGGACCCCGAGAGGCAGCATCAGCCTCGGCCCCTACGGGGCAGGTCCCACGCGAGGTACAGAATACTGTGCGGGCGCTTCCCTCCGGGGTCCTCCATGGGTCTGTTTGGCTGGACTTCCAACTAGAAGTCAGGGAGTAACTTGTCGCCCCGCCCCCAAATCATGGTGCCTTGAGGCTTAGGACACCCCTAGACGCCTACTTTCAAGTGTTCAAGAAACGCATCTGGAGCGTCACATGCCCCTCACGTGACTCTGGAGATTTCCTCAATGGGCAACTCGCGGCTGATCTCCAAGGTAACTGACTTGTCATTTCGGGCAACGTGCGGCCCCTCGTCCCTGTGGTGTGAGGCGTCCAGCGCACGGTGTGAGACGCTCCTGACTTCATCTGACGCGGTCAGCGACAGCGCCGTGACCCCGGCTGTTTCGGGGCAGCCTCAGCGCGCTGGCCAAGGGCGAAACTGGTGATGGGTTTAGCCAACCTTGTCCTTGCGAGCCCAGGCAGTCTCTGCGCAACCACAGGTGTATCCTGTGGCACCTGCGCCTGGCGCCTCAGACCAGGGGGAAAGCTCAGTGAAGAACAGGAGCACAGTCCCCACTCGGGGCAGGCCCTGCAGGTTGTAGAGGGTGTTCAGCGGTGCCCGGGAGCTCTGCTGCCCGTGGGGGAGAGTGACATAACAGGGCTCCTAATCCTGCTGCTCGGAGCTTGCTGGCAGCCATCTTATGAGCAGCGGTAACTGTGAGACAGGCTGAGTGGGTTTGCTTCCAGCCTCCGTTTGGTGGACTTCAACACGGTGCCTCACTCCCGGGAAAACTGACCAGAAATCAAGCAGGGATAAAATGAGGAGGTGGTATCCACAGGGCGAGCGCGTCACAGGTCTTCTCTGCTTCTAGATGAACTAGCAGAAGCAGCACTGTCTACCATTCTATTTTGCAGGACGCTTCTACGTGGACCATGAAAGACAGAGAGAGGGTCTCCAGCCAAAGGCAAAAAGCAAGCCCCCCGCTGTCCCTTATGGAAGACCTCGGCGCCTAACCCAGTTTCTCTCTTAATGGAAGCCGCTTCATATTCAGGGGTCACCTGACTCTCTCCACAGGACCCCGCAGGAATTGTGCTTGGGAAAGCTTCCTCTCTAGCTGCAGCCGTTGCTGCGAGTCTTCTGGCCGCATCCATGAAACTGTGGGCGGTCGCGTCGGTAGGCGGGTACCTGGGAAACAGGGTAAAGCAGCAAACCTCCATTCCTGACACTGAGCCGGTGAGCCAGTGAGCCCTGTCCCGTGGAGCGCAGACTTCCCGACGGGGGCACCCTGCATGACTGGCAGTTTCTGTTCTCCTGGCCCGGGCCTGGCACTGCACTCGGCACACTCGCCCCGCCACTGGCAACGTGCCGATGACCCGCATGTGGGGAGGCTGGGTGCCCCGCGGCCTTCTGCGCCCCTCGTCCCTCAGTTCTCTGTTCCGCTAGCCTCGGTGGGTTTCCTTCGCCCTCAGCAAAGTTAGCTTCAGCCTCACAACACAACTGAAAACAACATGGGTTTTGAGTACATTTTTCAGCGTCTTACGCTCCCTCAGAAACTCTCTGCAGAGCGCTTTCTGCTCGGCCGCACGAGATGAGAGAAGGCCGCAGAGTCTCCGGGGCCCTTCGGTTTGCCAGATTCTGGACATTTCATTTTTGTCTCTGAAGCCGAGTATCTGCTCCATAAGCCTTACAAAAACCATGGTCCTTAAAATCTGGACACACTGAGGAGAGTCTGGAGTCTTTACACTATTTCTTTTCTAGGACTGAGATGATGGGTACAACCCCAAATCGACCAGATTCTTCCTTTAGCTCCTTGAATGGCCTTCACACTGGTCTCTTCCTTCTTTCCAGGAATGAGATCTTGAAGTATCTTTAATGTCTGGAGTCTTGGCAGTAAAGTAGCAAAGGGCCTCCCGGCCTAATAGTTCATGCAGAAAATTCTTTTAATGGATCATCCTAATAAATGTATATTAAAAGGCATGTCTTGGCTGACTGTCTAACTAGAAAATCCCTCTCTAAAACCTAAACTGGCCAGCACAGAGAGAGCTGTTTCTTTGGGAACCTTCTCTCCCAAAGAGGATCATACGATTATAACTTCTCGGGTTGTATCTGAAACTAATCTTTGTACCATTCTTCTAAGTTTCCAACACTGAAATTTGATTCAGGCCCATCAGTTACTGCCCCAGAGTCCAACATTCCCAAGGAAGAGAGCCAACCCACAGACGCCACCAGGATTGTCAGAGACGCTACCGCTGTGTACAGGGTGAGTCCATTTCCGGGAAGGACCGAACCTTGCCCAAAGCGGATCAGAACCATCCCGACCCATGGCCAGGCTCAGGGCAAAGCAGACGCCCTTGTTTCTTGGCATTTGGCTTAGTCCAGCTCTAGCTTTCTCAGGATCTCCCGAGGACCCGGTTTATCCTGAATCATATCTGTATTGCAACAGCAGGAAAAACTGCCAACCCAGCTCTGGGATTCTTTCAAGGCGAGCACATATAGGAAACAAAACACTTTTTTTTTTTCATGCTGATGTCTTTTTACGCCACAATATTTTTAGGGCAACATAATATGTTTTCAAAAGTCCCCACTCCACATGAGTAAGGACTGGGAAAATAAGGGCCTGAAGAGATGGAGAAACTGAGGCAGCCAGAGTCATTAGCATGATTACTCATGAATGCCTGAATTAAGAAAATAGCATTGGGGTTAAAACATTTAAAGCTATTTTATTTGCAACTGGTCAAAATGACATACCATTTGCATGATATTTTTTCATAAAATTACTCTAGTAAGATTTAAGTACTTGGCTAATAAGAACAACTCTCTGTTGCACACCGTCTGTCTCAAGCAGTTTACATTTGTATATAAAGGACTGAGACATAAGTGCTTAACAACAGTAGCGGTTTGTTTATTACTAAGATATTATTATTACCAATTTGACTTATTCTTGCCTATTTATTTCTGACAATAGTCCTAAAGGGAGGTAATATCCCCATTGTTTTAGATTTACATACCCGATATAGAAGCTTTAAGTAGGTTCCATGTAATTGCAGTGTAAGAAAGTGAAAAATTTAACCTGTCTCTGCTTTTCAAATCCGTGCAGTTTCCATAATCCATAATGCATTAACGTGAAATACAATTTCTGATTCTCACTGAACAGGCCCATGTCTCTTTAGTTTGTTTGTTTGTTTGTTTTTTCCCATAATAACTAATCTACCGCGTCAGACACTTTAACTACAAAAAATAAAACAGTAAAAACAGATCTTTCAGAAATTTTCAGTTTTTGTCATCACTGTAATTTGTACCCCAACTTGTTGACTCGGTCCTGCATTTACATCACCCTGTCTTCATTCTTTGAGCCTTCGTTCCCAGCATTTCTCTAATATACTCTCCTAACACCCTGCTAACATATGTCTTCCTCCCCTCAGCTAACTGATTAGCCAATTTGCAAGGCCACGGCATGTGGCTCCTCACACACTGGGTGTCAAGGAGACGCTGGCGGCAACGCAGGGACGGCGTGGACAGGGCTTGGGCGTGTGGGGAGCGAGGCCGCTTGATGGACAGGGGCTGTGCGCTAATAAAGCCCTCAGGGATCTCCTTGACCCTCTGGAATTTTCTCACTGACATAGCTGAAATCCTCTCCAGCTGTTCTGTTCCCAGAAGAGATACAGGCTAATTTTAGATGAACCATAAAAACTCCTCAACTCGGGAAAATTTCAGAGGTGATGATCCAGAAGAAAAATGGCGATGTTCCAGAAACACAATACATGAACCTAGAATCACATTAGGAGAACTCTGGTGATGTACAACTAATCATTCTTGTGAACTTTGGGGGGAGCTGCTTGTTTCCATTGTGAAAGAGAAGCACGCCACATGCCTGAGTGCCAAACTCGGACATACCTGTGCGAGCCGACAACTACTGAGGGATTATTATGAGCCCCATTCTATTAGAAGCACATTACATGAATTAGTTCAGGTCGTTCTTATAAAGGTTTATGGTAGATATTTTAATTGACTCCACTGGCAGAAGAACGCAGGTCGAGGAACTTGTCGAAGGTCTTACACGGCTACAAATCGAGAGGGCCTGTGGTCAGTGCGAGTCTCGATTTCCCTCGGTAAGAAGTATCACAAGCATTCAACCTTTACTGAAGACACTATCAAACGGCCACTACTGAAGGTTCTTTTGAGAATGATGGTGTCTGCCCTGCTGCTGGCTCTTCAGGAGCAGTCCCCGACGCTGTAGCAGCATCTGCCAACAGAATCTGTCTCAGACGCCCACTAGGTCGCCCACGTATTTGCCTACTGCTCCTGCTGTGGTGCCTTTTGAACCCTCCAGTCACCAGTACTCAGCTGCCGTCTTTCTCCTCACCCAGGAGAGCCAGTGACAGCTCTTCCCAGTCCTGAACGCACTGGCAGTCCCTCCACCCTTTCCCCATCTTGGTCTCGTCTAACCCAACATGCTTTGCTCTTGCACCGCACCCTTAATTTCAACCTTGCCACCATTACCCTCCGCTCCCCGCCACATGTACAGCGCAAGTTAGAGCAAGGCGGACACCTAGTACTCTTCGAGTGCCAGAGAACTGGGTAGCAGGAAGACAAAGCTCCACTATTTCCGCAGGCTGACAATCTAAGCCCTGACGACAGTTTATTGAGCTGGAGTCTTTATGATATTTTAATGCCATGTGCATTTGATCATGTCCTTGACATCACTCCATTTATTCTTTCATGGATATCATGTCTTTAAGAAATGTTAACCCTGCACATTTTCTCTAGCAAAGTAATTTTTCTTCCTTTATTGGTTATTATGCAGTATTTTTTTGATATTTTAATCCTCTTATGGTTAGAGATTATTCATTTTGATTGTTGATTTCCACTCTACACACACACACACACACACACACACACACACACAAATGAACAACTGAACAACGCGTTTCCTGACCACTGGCTAACTTCAAGCTGTGTTCTGCAACACCATTTGTGGTGAAAGTGTGTAACTTTGAACTATTTAACTTCCAAAGAGAAATTCTCTCATGGCTCCTATCATCTTCCTCTTAAGTTAACTGGCAACATGACTACTTCCTCTGTCAACCATATTTTATATCTTTTCTAAGTGATATTCAACGTTTTTAGTGATTACAATTCACGTGGCTCTTCTGAAGCTCACAAGTACCACAAAAAAGCATCATTTTATAAATTACAGATTAAATTATTGTGGCTGATATCTGTCCTTCTTGAGCATTAAATAGAAATGATATTGTGTTTTAAAATTTTCTTCTTAGATATATTAAATAATCTTCATAACTTATTTATAACTGCGAGTAGAACAAGCTAAAAATAGGGCTCATCATAAGACATTTTGGAGGAACAAGGAAAGTTAGCTTGGAAAACAGGAGACTCATGATTGATTTGAGAAAGTGAGTTTTGACTTAACCTTTTCTGCTAAAGGGGAGTTATATGAAGAACATTTTAGCATAATTTGAGGAATCACTAAATATTAGAAGATTTCAAAAATGGGGGGAAAGTTGTGGCAACCAACCAGGTTAAGCATTTAGGCAGAAGATGTATAAACACACAGCCCAAGTGTGATAAAGGGAATTCTATTGTGGAGGGATAGACTAGGCAATCCCTGAGATTCATCCTTTCTTTACTATTTATGTCTATTTTATAATTTTATGGGCACATGATATGAAAAAACAGGTTTAGCGCTCAAAATATGTGAAAGCTGAACTCAACTATGACAAGACTCTGTAGGGATATACCTCATTTCTACTGCATACCCATACCTGCAGTTACAGTGGGAAGTAAGTTCAGAGTTTTAGCTAATCAGTGCATGTGGTTGTTTGCTAATTCCACAATATTTATTCTATGTTTATAGTCTTGTCAGTAAAGATAAACTATAGTTGCATATTCATAGGGATTTTTCTTTACAAGATTGGTAAAGGCAATAGCATTAATAACTATCATTAAAATTAAAATATGGCAGTAAAGTTTATTTCCACTGTTTTCTTCATTTTCACATCTACCAGGGTGGAATGTCAATATCTATATTTCTCAGAACCTGCATTTAAATATCTTTAGCTTACATGAATAAGTATTCTTCTTGATTGTTGCAAAGGCAATTATTATAATTCTTCTTTCAAGTATAGACTCTGGGTTTAGAAGAGTAAAACTCTTTACAAATGTATATGCATATTTTTATGCATGAACGTTTATGTGTTATATATAGCCATATGTTTGTGTCTATGTTTTTTATATTACAGAGAGAAAAAATATAGAGGAAATGTACGAATGCACCTGAATGTCAAGTCCTTCTTTATTGAGGTATGTGCTTTCTCAGATGATATTTAATACATATGTAAAGTGATAGTAATCAATTCAGACCTACTTTCAACAAATGTTGTTGGTGCTTGCCAGCACTGTAATGCTGAGGGGATAATGCTAGACAGAGTTCTTGCTTACAGATGCATACAGCCCAGTGGAAGAAGGGAAAAAGACACATAAATCTGTAACTCAATGAATTACATTAAACTATTATAAATATAAAATGAAATATTAATGCGTATTTCTTCATTATTGGTACATATCACCCATTCCCAAAAGGTATTGGATTCTCCCATTTATTTTGATTTATTGTAATCACATCTAGTGCTTAATTGAATAACCCTGGTAAAGTAAATGTCTAAGAAATATTGTTGACTAAGTGAACAGCTAAGTTAGTAACACAATTATCTTTGTACTTAGCAAAGCTGATAAATAGTATTAGTCAATCAAAATAAATAAGTACATGGGTTTTATCAGTTAATGTATTACAAACCCACTGGTGAAAATAGATTTCTGAAGGATGACAGACCTCTTATGTTAGAAGATTTTGCTCTGAAACACTAAATTAGTCCCATAAACTAGAATATAGTATTGGCTGAAGGAAATTGTGAGCACTCTCTCTTGCATAGAACAGGAAAGTGACAGTGTCTTAGCAGAGATGTACAAATGCATGCGGCTGACTGAAACTCTAGCTCTGACTGAGGAGTAAACAACACATTGTAAATATTACTGTCCCAACTGTCATGGAAAACGCACTTGCCAGCACCCCTCCCCCAGCCCACTCTGCAGAAATGACCTCTATTTAGTCCTCTAATACTTATTCAATGAAAACATGAAAGGTTTCAATGAGTAGCCAAAACATGGAAAGTGGAAACTAATTTAATGGGTGTTGAAGACGTGGCAAAGAAAATCTGTAACTTCCCAAGCAATTAATAAATAAAAATGCTTTTCCTCCCAACTGAGAAGTGTTGGTTCAACAAGGTGGGCTTCAAATGTCCGTGGAAAACCAGAGATAGATAGACTGATACTACTTTTCCTCAACTGCGGATTCCCAGACGTCAATGAATTTAACTTTTCATCCCATCAGAAACATGGAAAAAAAAAAGAATCATTACTTTGGACATGGTTTGATGACAGGAAGTAGATTTTTTTTCTGATAGGAGAAGAAAAGGTGCAATTGGAGATGCTATAGTCCATTTTAGAAGGTCAGGGTTTTGCACTGAAAAGTCCTGAGTTTGAAACTCAGTTCAATACTTAGGAGCCATGTGGTCCCAGGGAAGCTGGTTTGCTTCTCTGCGTCTCATTTCCTCAATTGGTAAAATTGAATCACTGCCAATCTCTACCTCATGCAACAAGCTTGGCTTATATGAAGCACTTAATATAGCTGTATATTTTTTTAAATATTTTTTACCTGAAATGTTCCTTTCACTATGTGCTCTCTTGGAAAGCCTTAGCCACTCATTAGCTGAGTCTCATACTTAGCAACTGGCTGGCAGGCTGGTTGAGGGGGCAGGTAGACAAAGAGCTTTTTGCTGAAAATTGGGTGACTTCATTCACTGAAGTCTGTCTGTCTGGCAGCATGTGTAGGGAGGGAGAGCTGGGCTTTTGTGGGGGAAGGGAGTGAGGATCCATCCAGCATCCCACCCCCTGTCTGTTTGGATATAATTAGCTACATGCATGGATGATGGAAGCCTGTGTTTGCCAGCAAGAGAAATTGCGAGGAAGCAAGAGAAGGGGTAAGTAAGAAGAGAGAGGTGTGGGAGGAGGAGAAGGAGCGAGGCAGGGGATGTGAGGAAACACAGGTAGGGTGATACTGGAATGACATTCAAGGACAAGGATGACTTATGGAGATTTCATTGAAGCTACAACTTTGGGGAAACAGGAGACCAGCAGATAGGAGAGTGAAGTGTATTTGAAAGACCAGGTCAATCAGGAAAAAAAAAAAAAGAGTACCATTATTCATCTCTTTAGTCCTGGAAGATTTTCATTTCAGATACCCAACTCAGAATAAATACAGAGTCTTTTCTTCCAGAATGTTTTATGAAAATGGTGAGAGAATATAGACATTGGATTTTGGTCTGTGCTCATCCAGCATTGATTATTCTAATACTTACTGGAAATGGTATTGTGTGACCAGAAGATTCTTGGAAAGCTTCAAGTGCTGAGCATAGTATTATATATTAGAATAGTATAGACATTAAAAAGAGAACCACCTTATCTTGAACCTCATTAAAGAACATCGTTTTAAATAGAGAAGCTAAGAATGGGTAACTCCGGCAACTACAAACACAAAGAATTACAGACACATCACTAAATCAGTCATTCAAACTGGGCTATCAGGATAGACAGCAGGGCTATTATGGGAGACCTAGAGGGAAAATTTGCTTTCAGCAAATTGTACCCTGAAGTCATTTCCCGTCTCTTGCTTCTAAAATGGGATATTCTTGGAGTAATCTCCCTCCAGGTTGATTTGCCTGGGAAAAGCGTCCCAAATAATTTGGTTATGCTTGGTCACCTCCAAATGTCTAGATGACAATAAAACCAGAAAAACATGGAGTAAGATTTCAGAGTGTCTTTGAACGCAGAATGCATTTATGCCTGCCAAGGTGGCTACATTATGTGACTGCAGTTCAACAAACTCAATGGAACTTTCCCCCACACGTGATGTGAGGAGGGGGTTTTCTCTCATCAGTGCCGTTTCTGTATGGTTTTCCATCACAAGTTGGGTTTCCATTAATATTGACTCAAAAGTTTTATATTTTATAATGACTGATCTACATTTTCTTAGTTGTTTTTGACATTTACAAGGTTTATATTATTTATTTTTATTTAAAAGTGATTGTACTCCAGAAAGAAACTTAATGCATACTCTCTTTTTTACTATCAAGAGAAAAAAGTCCAGATCAAAACCTGAAGACAATCGTTACATACCTGCAAAATGCACTCACTACTGATGTCAAGAACATTGTCATAATTTCCAAACTAAAAAACTTTTCCCTCAAAAAGACTCTCCCCAAACATCCTAATTCTACATAACTTCACAGAAGAAACGCTCCATGTTGTCGGTGCAGATGTGTTCACCTCCACACTCTCAGTTCTCTCAGAACACTTCAATACAACAAAATTGCTCTTTCCAAGGTTTTCACTGCTCCATTCTACACATTCTATACATTCTCTAGTCTCTCAGTAGCTTTTCATACACTGCCTTCCTCCATCCGGGGCTGTTTCTTTAACCTCCCAAAGAAAACATGTTTAACTCATTTGTTCTCATTTAATTAATATGATCAATAAAGATATATAGATATATATCAGCACACACACACACACACACACACACACACACACACACACACATAGAGAGAGAGAGACAAAGAGAGAATGAATTAAAAAGAGAAACTACAATAAAACCCATGACCATTTTTCTGTCAGGATAGGCCAGAATTTTCTTCAGTAATAAATCACTCAAAGTATCCATCAGAAATTACCTGCCTCACATTGTTTTTATTCTAGAGCCAGACTGACAACGAAGTCTCTACTTCGAATACTACCAATTACTTCAGCAAAGGGAAAATATGCACATTCTCATAGTTCACTGGACAAAGCAAACAATTTGGCCCTCAATGAGTTCCATGGTGTCGGAATAAATAATCCCCCAGCAGGGAGAGGCAATAACTTTGGTAAGCAGTAATATATAAACACAATATATAAATGAAATAACAAAAAGAAAAATGTAATTCACTCGCAACCAGTAGAGATTACTTTAACAAGCTGCTTTTGAAATTGGCAATTAAAGAAAAAATATCAAGAATTGTTTCGCCTTTTAGGACAAACTGTAAATAATCTCCACTGATGAGGAAAAGCTCCCTTACAGAGAAATGCCTGCTTAGAAATACGGAAGGATGCATGGCTTTGAAGGGCAGATTCAGGGAAGGATTAGCAACAAACATTACATGACTGGATCCAGTTGCTGGGAAACAATGTTTGGTCTACCCTAAAGTAAGACCTGGTGCATTGCTGACTAAATTCCAAGTGAAAAGCTGTACCTTTCTGCCGGAGAAGTCCGTAGGTAGAGATTATCTCAACAAGGAGGAGAGAACAGTGCTGATAATGAGTGGGGCGACCGATGTATTTCTCCTGTTTAGCTGAAAAATGAAGAGAGATCTCATCAGTCAGGAAATATTCATGCACAGAATGTTTAACCTGATCCAATCAAGCCTTGAGATTGAGGGCTGTGAATGAAGGTTTAACGGGATATGAAATAATACCACGAAGGAACCCACAGGCAAATCTACCTTGAGAATGAAAGTCTGCAGAGAAGATTGTTACTTTAATTTTATACCTTTCTATAGTCTCGGGAAAAAATCAAGATATGCAAAAATACTGTTGTTAAGGATTGTTTAATCATAAAAATGACCCAGACACACAGAGCAACCCAAGTGTGGAGTCTGGAAATGACTGGATAGTGATTGTCAGCACATTACTAATTAATTTAGAACAAAACAAGTGACAATGACAATAAAACACAAACCCAGCCACTGACGTCTTACATCACAGGGCTCGGCCAGTTTTTGAGAGAGCGGGCAGGATGCAGACCAACACACCTTGGCTGTCCGTGACACGCCCCTCCCACTGTGGCCTCTCCATGACCACAGGATGAGGTTCAAGATTGGACAGTGGGGGGCCGCTGCGCTGTGGAGCTGTCGGCAGCGGCGACGCGAGTTCGATGCCCGGCCGGGGAGATTCCCACATGGCGCGGCAGACCTCTCCTGCCTCGCCCGCTGCTCCCCTCAGCAGTGCATTTCAGTCGATGCACCTGTTCTGCTCCCCACTCCGTCTCTGGTGAACCCTCTCACCAGTCCCCACCTCTGGCCTGCACCCCAGCTTGTATGCATAAATAAATATTTTTTTTTTTAAAAAAAGTGAAAAGGTCTGAAACGACTTGTACATGCAAAATGACTTTACATATATGTATATATAAAAAGATAGGCCACTAGGTCAGGTCACTTAAAATAGGAATCAGTCAATTATTTATTATTAATTGATTATATCATTCATTAATTTTGTTTCCATTAATTAAAATAACTAAGAATTGGAAAAGGCCTCCTAAAACGATTCCGTTGAAATATATTTTAGAGTTTCTACTCTGTATCCCTGTGAAATTCTATTTTTTAAGTTGAATGACACTTTGAGAAATCTTGGATTTTACTATAATAACAAGTACAGGGTGAATGTGCTTCATAATTAGAAATTGTCATGACTGGAACAATTTTGAAATACAATTGTTTTCCTTTCCAATAAACGTCATACACGGAACTGATTAGATCATCAAGCTGCTCCTCTTTTTCAAGATTCTCCTTGTTCCGTCCTCTTTTCCCTTGTTTCTTCTCATGCACGGGGAGATTTTTGATGCGATTATGAAACTGCTGAGAAGCCGACACCACTGACAGCTATCCCCCTAGAGCACGGGTGCTGATGGAGCAAGAGGTGAACACGTCCCATTAGCAGAAAGAGCGTCTCCCCTTAAAGCCACCAGGAATGTCCCACATCTGTCTCTGAAGCCCACCGCCCCTGGCAGGCCTTTTGCTCGCTGGTGTTTCTGCTTGGCCGTGTTTATTTAGCTGCTGCCATGCGCCATGCAGCTGCCCAGGTAAGTGTCTGCTACTCAAGCAAATTCTTCGACAAGAGAAACCCGTAATTTAGACTCCTTGGTGGAATAGGTGGTGGAGGGTACATAGAAGGAAACTCCATTTTTGCCTGGAGTCCAAACTGCATCATATGAGCTCGCTGTAACAGGCACCATTGGGCTTTGAGTGGTATTGAGCTTTTATATGGTGTGTTAATAGCACCGATGCTGTATTTTGTTCAGTACTCTGTCCTCATACTTATTGCAGTTCATAAGAAACCTGCCTGCATTTTGAATACTCACATAATAAGACTGTATTTATCTGAAATAAATACAGGAGGAACACCCTGCTCCTCACGCTGCAGTGGCTCTGGATAGCTTCATAGTGCTGCGACTTAACCCATCACGCCACCAGGGAGGCCCTCCTTGGAAAATATTTTAGGCATTTTCTTTTAAAGATTTATTTATTTATGCATACAAGCTGGGGTATAGGCCAGAGGCGTGGGGCGGCGAGAGGGCTCACCAGAGACAGAGTGGGGAGCAGAACAGGCAGATCAGAAATACACTGCTGAGGGGAGCAGCGGGCGAGGCAGGAGTGGTCTGCCGCGCCATGTGGGAATCTCCCTGGCCGGGTGTTGAACTCGCGTTGCTGCTGCCGACAGCTCCACAGTGCAGCGCTCAACCGCTGCGCCACCGGGGAGGCCCATATTTTAGGCATTTTTTTTTCAATTTTATTAAAATTGTCTTTTTTTAATATATATTTTTATTGTTATTCATGTCTTTTACATTTTGTATTCCCCTTGGGTAGCCCACCACCAATTCACCCGTGATCCATCTCCATGGTCCCTTGTGTTCTTTTCTATTCCATTTTGTGCCCTTTTCCTTCCCTCCCTCAGCCTCTCCCCCCCCCCCCCCACTGATTGTCTCTCTCTCACCCGGCCTCCCTATAGTCCTGTTGTAAGTGAAACCATTCGATATTTTTCTCTTTC
>PVIJ01009912.1:17683-63790 GCA_004024925.1 Scalopus aquaticus | reverse complement strand
CCACTATGGAAAGCTGTATGGCTATTCCTCAAACTGCTAAACATGGAGCTTCCATACGACCCAGCAATCCCACTTTTGGGAATTTACCCAAAGGTCACAAAAACACTAATCCGAAAGGATACATGCACCCGTATGTTCATTGTGGCACTGTTCACAATAGCAAAGGTATGGAAGCAACCCAGATGTCCAAAAATAGATGATTGGATCCAGAAGATGTGGTACATATACACAATGGAATACTACTCAGCATGGAAAGAAGACAAACACATGCAATTTGCAGCGACATGGATGGAATTAGAGGGGATCATACTCAGTGAAATAAGCCAGAAAGAAAGAGAAAAATATCGAATGGTTTCACTTATAACAGGACTATAGGGAAACCAAATAGGAGAGAGACAATGGAGGGGGGGGAGGCGGAGGGAGGGAAGGAAAAGGGCACAGGATGGAATAGAGAAGAGCGCAGGGGACCATGGAGATAGATCGCGGGTGAGTTGGTGGTGGGCTACCCAAGGGGAATACAAAATGCAAAAGACATAAATAACAATAAAAATATATATTAAAAAAAAAGTCACAGAAGTGAAGTGGATTTTTTGCCCTTAAAAAGAGTAATACAGGTGAGGATTTTATAAGGCCAATTATATAGCAAGTGGTCTATAAGGATGATACTGTTTAAAGAAATTCAAATTCTCTGTTGTCTTGGCTGGTGTCCCTCAGAGAAATGAAGATTAAGTTCTTAAACCATCACCTCCATTACAAACAAAATCAAATACCAGTTAAGACTTGAATCCAAGAATTTTCTTCATGAAACAACTTTCCAAACTTCTAACTTCCAAAACAACTTCCAAAAAGTAAAATTCTTCAAAGAGCTACCTTAAAAAGTATTTATGAATTACATGGGGCTACTGCTAGGTAACGTTAGAGAAACTATCATAAGAGCACGTATCTTAAGGGGAAGAGTGAAGCTAATGGGCATTTATGCTATCTGAAGGTACTCAGGACCCAGGCAAGCACTGGCCACCACAATCCAAAAGACTTAGAAATCTTTTCCAAATGGTAATATTAAAAAGAGAAGGAGGGGAAGAAAATAACAAAAAAAAAAAAAAAAAAAAAAAAAAAAAAAAAAAAAAAAAAAAAAAAAAAGGCCTTTAATCGTGACCATTTCATTGGCATTACAAAAAGATTTATTACACATCTACCCCCAAATTCTTTGAAAGGTACAATTCAAACCAGCTTTCTATAAATTCACAATTTATAATAAATAGTTAAGAGCAAGGACTCCAGGTTCCATATCTGATTTTATCATTTACTCAGTTGTATGATCTTGGACAAGTCATTTAACCGGCTCTGTACCTCAGTTTCCCCTCTCAAATGGAGAAAACAACAGACTCATGTTGGAGGGGTGTCATCAAATTAATTTCTCCATGTGAAACCTTAGCATAATGACTGGAATTTGGTAAGTATCATATAATTGTTGGTGGTGGCATGGTGGGCGAGGAATTCAAAAATCCATTCCAACCAGAGCAGAGTACAGTAAAATGTCTGGTGAGGTTGAATTAAACAAAGCAATGAAAATTCCAATCTAGGCAACAGCTAAAAACATTTGAGAATTTTATTTACACACTTTTTTTCTATCAGGCTTACTGCTTCAGAAATTCACATTTCCACCCATTTGAGCAGGTCATATGCACAGAGAAAAGGGCAAGGCTTTTGTGTTGCCTGAAAACAGTAGACTTTGTCCAGTACATATGTAATGAAACACCAGCCAAGAACACTACTTCTTTGCAGAATACTGTGAGCCACCGGGTCTGCAGTAATGGCCCCTGATGACTGCTCACCCAAAGACTCACCAGCCAGACAGGGGAGCAGGGGATGCTTACAGTGCACTGCCCTTAATCCCAGCACTGTCCACTCCACAGGCACGCCCAGGGCCTGCTTCATCCAGTTCAACTCCCCCAAGAATGTGCAGCGGGCGCGGAGTCCGGCAAAGACTATCAGTCACTTATTTTGTGCTTCTTTCAATTATAAGAGCTGTGGACCACTAGAGAAGTTCAAACAATTTTATCTGTCCTTACAACACTCTGAACAAAATATATCCAATTTTCAGTCCACTTCTCTACCCCCTCCTCATCTCTGACTACTTTTCTCTCTTGTAGAAACTGCTTATCATGCTTAAGTAAACAAAAATAAATCGGTTTTTTGACTAGTCGCAAAACTCCAATGCTTAGCAGCACACATTGCATTTCTGAGCTAATCCCTACTTACACACACACCAGGATGTTCCTGGGATATTTAGACAAAGTCGATTTTCCTCTCGGTCAGTGTCCTGAGTGTCCTTGGCCTACACTGAACACACAATACTTTAAGCATAAGTACATTTTCTCAGCATTTCCCTGATCTCTAGCTAATTCCTTACATATGGAGAGACTGGTTTTGCATATAATCACTGTTTATTTCCTTAGTCCATTTTCTATCTCTTGCAAATGTGCTGCCAATTGTTTAAAAGCTTTCTACTTTGAAACGCAAGTCAATAGAAAAGATGGGAAAGACATAAAAAGTAAGAGAAAGGCTGCTTTCAAGCAAAACTGATTATGGTTTAACTCAGAGTTTTTGAATAATGCCAAAGCCAGTATGCAAAACCACACTGACAAACATACAAAACACTGCAAATGGAAGGTTAATTAATCACCCAACATCGGCAACATTTATCTAGAAAAAGCATTATGCAATGGGGTCTCCATCCTACTAAAGTTGCAAGATGATATATGAAAGGAGAAACATTCTAAATTCTACCTGATCCTTTATTTTCTTTTAAATCCCAATGAATGATCCCATTGTATTTTTTCTTTGAAATATTTTATAGAATTACTTCACCCTCTCCCATACGCTGACAAGAAATAAAAAGGTTACAGCAGTGACTAAGTAATATAAAGAATTATTCACTACTACAAATCAACATCTTTTGGTTAATAAATCAACTTTTAGGCAATGTCAGAATTATTTCTCTCTAATTCAGTGATGCTGAATACCTTCAAGACTTTCTGTTGCTGAAAAATTATCCTCCTAAATGACCAACTAAGTATATATATTTAGCATGGAAACAAATCTGTGTCCAGTTCTGGAGATCTCTATACTACTGCTTGTTTTATGTCTCTAAAACATTGTGCTGTGGGTGATTTATTTTACCTCCATGTAGCCAGCCATTTGTTTATTCTATTGCATGCCATCTGTTTTTCAGTAGAGAGGTTTCAAGTTCTTCTCATTCCCTACCTCATATCCCACAGAAAACAATTTATAATAGACGTAGATTTCAATCATTTGAATTCATGTGGAGTTGGTAACTTGAGCTGCCTTTCTTTTATATTTGGCAAATGCTTTAATGGGATTAGCAAATTGTGTTATTACGAAGTACTTATGGAGACACAACACCTCTTTTTACAATGACAAATGATGTTAACAGTCTCATTTAGGGTGTTTAAGAGCAGTAAGAAGATTTCACTAATGTTACAGGAAATTGCCCTGATAGATACTAAAGTCCTACCACAAACCCTGCTCCTATCTTTTATTTCTGAGAGCCAACAACAATGTGGTTCAGGAAATAGTGGGGTCTACAGCGAGGAATGAGGATCAAGTTGCTTTGGCTCGAAGGGAAAGCTATCATTTAACCTGCCGACCTGCGAGCCCTGCCTGGCTCTCACATCTCAGTGGCAACCTCCAAGCCTCCAATTATGCCCGAAAGGTCTATCTGGTCCGATTCTTATAATTGATAGCAGGGCCCAGACGTCCCCAAAGAAAAATTTATGCCACAAGCTCCAGCTCATCAGCACCAGTTTATTCCCATTCTACAGCCCACTTCGACTTGCTCGAAAGAAGAGCCAAGCATTTGGAGAAACTATATAGAAAACATTGAAAGTATTAATTACCATTTTCACAAGAATCCTTGCTGCTTTGGTGGGGAGGCGGCATCTGGTGGCAGGCCCTCGCAGCTGTGCACAGTTCAGGGCTGACATCTGAGGGCTGAGCAACCTCCATCCCGAGGTCTACTTGACTTCGACTAGTCCTTACCGATTCAGAATCAGAAATATTCAGGGGGTAAGTGCCATCCTGATGGACACCTGATGGAGTCGGTCTGCTGAAAGTGTGAAGTGACATCTGTACTAAAGCTTCATTGATGAAGAATGAATGCTGATGACATAAACTCTCAGATCGATTTAGTTCCACTACCTGTATGAGAAAATACAGAAAAAGTACAATAATTTCACCAACAACTTGCACAGGTTTCATACCTATTGCTAACAGAATTTAATAAGTGAGGTTGAGATTTCCCAACTCCTTCCTTCCAAACCCTCTTAATGAGCTAGTACCAGAAATGTCAATTCACTAAACACAGCGTATCTTAAAAAAAAAATAAAGCAGAAGTATTCTTTGCCATTAAAGTGTTTCCACTTTATTTTGATCAGAAAGAACAGCATTTTCACTTTTGCTAAATAAAGTTGAAAACTTATACAGGAGGTATTTGCAATAAATGTAATTTAGCCAATTTCAAAGGAAAATCATATGCCACATAGATCTTTCTGATAAGCTCTCAACTTTCAGAACTTTATGCCCTATCAATAAAAAGCATGTGTGCACACAATGTAGAAAATTGAACTCCTGGGACACAAAGGATCCTCAAACATGGTTAGAGAGAGTGCAAAGAGAACAGACTCTTAAATAGACTTTAACCTGCAGGCCAAGCCATTAGCAAGTATTGTCATGTGGTGAGGGAAGGGATTTTGAATCCACTATTTCAAATCTACAAAAAGAGAATGAGCTTGGAATAGCAATAGCCTTATACTGGCTAAATTCAGGACCCATCATGCACATTAATGTTGGTCAATCTACTGAAAAAACATCTATCCAGAAGTTGGGAGACTAGACTATGTAAAAGGGTCCTGTTCACAGTGAGCGTTCCCCCAGAACAAACCTGCCTCACAGGGACAACCCCAGCCTCCATTCCCACGCCCATCCAACAGGACAGAGGCCTTTCAAACATCACATTTCAAGTCAACATGCACATACATTGTCTCTGAAAGGTGTCATCCTCTGCAGCCTACACACTGAGTATCTCTTTTTTTTTTTTTAAGATTTTTTAATTTATGCATACAAGAGCTGGGGTGTAGGCCAGAGGCATGGGGTGGTGAGAGGATTCACCAGAGACAGAGTGGGGAGCAGAATAGGCGAATCTACTGAAGTACACTGCTGAGGGGAGCAGCAGGCGAGGCAGGAGAGGTCTGCTGCGCCATATGGGAAGCTCCCTGGCCGGGGATTGAACTCGTGCTGCAGTGGCTGAGGATAGCTTCATAGAGCCGAAATTTAACCTGTTGCACCACCAGGGATAGAGCTCTTACGCAACCAAGTCACGGTCTCAGGAACATCCATGACTAACCCAGTGTGAGAAGCTGCCTTATATGCTGCTGCTGCAAGCACAGAAGACCCCTACCTCCTTGCTTCCTGGAGAAAACGCAGCAGGAAGGCTACTCTGCCGGCTGTGTTTCCAGCCGCACAGCAGGTTCTGCTGGGCCCGCATCCTCTCCCTCTCCTGCTCCACCAGGCGCTGGCCCTCCCTCAGCCGCTCCAGGTTCTGCTGGTACTCCTGCAGCTGCTGGTCCAGTTCCCCGCGGTTCCTGAGCAGCAGCTCCTCCTGCGACTGGCATTCCCGCTCGCGCTCTTGCAGCCAGCTCGCCCTGGCCTCCTGCTCCCGCTGCTGCTGGTCGCACCTGCGCTGCCAGCGGCGCTGGTCCTGCTGGAACTGGTGCTGGAGCTTGTGGATGTTGGCCAGCTCCTCCCGCCGCTTGTCCAGGTCCTGAAAGGGGCTCCCTCGGAAAGAGGGGCCAGAAGACGGACTCTCCTGCTGCTGGAGGACCAGCTTGTGGATCTCAATGTGGCTGTCCTGGATGGTCAAGGCGGCCTGTTGGAGCAGAGGGGAAAGTCAAGGCTCCCACATTCCATCCACTTTTGGTTGGGACCACTGCTAAGCACAAAAAGCTTAACCAGATGACTTTCTTGTAATAATTCTGCCCTTCTTCCAAGGTATACCCAGAGCTACAGGCTTTGGCAGTTCAAGTAGGCTGGGCTACATTCCCTAGTGATACAGCCTGGGAATTTATATACAAAAGAAATGAAGCACAAAAGCAAAGATCACCCCCTGTTTTGGAAATGTGGTTTGTGGCTAGTTGTTGGATAATATTTAAGCAAGTCTTCTGAATAAGAATTCAGTACATAAATTCACAAGATCCTGCATTCCTGCTCTGCCTCATTCTATTTCTGAAGTTTCTCCAGTCAGTAATTCATAAGAATTTTTAAGAATCTCTATAAACCTGGTAGAATCCTTTACTTCATTCCCAAACCAGAAATTACTTAAGCTGTATTACACACATGGCGATATAAAAATAAAAGTCAACCACTTGGAGACCTTTGGTAAATAATCTTTTTTTAATACAGTGCCCAAGAATAGCAGTTAATAGCATATTTAAGGGACATGTAAGAGGTAAAGCTAGCCTCATGATTGCTATTTCTTTGTATTAAAGCAGGAAGGTCATGCATAAAAGCCTATGCTGAAATTCATTTGTTTAATAGATTGCTAACAGGAGGCTGGAATGATTAAGGGAAGATAGATACGCTAAAGCCCAGAGGACATTACCAACCAGATTGAAAAAACATTTTGAGTTACGGTATCTGCCTATGAAATGTTTGGCTGCATCACAGGAAATAATTGCCAAAATTTGGAAGGATTCCACAAAACCAAAAAAATCCCTATGTATGCCCTTGGAAACTTTTAATTTTAAAAGTTCCCATTTAAAGCACAAAGCAGCACAGAAGGAACAAATTGAAAATGGCCACATACTGGGTATGTGTATGTGTTTTGACTCATTATGAGAAATTATTGCTCTCGTAAGGATAAATACACATTTTTCTTTCCTAAGAATTTTTAAGACTGTCCATGTAACAGATGCTGGGAAGACAGGGATTTGACCATTAGTTCTTTGTTACATCAGTAGTTCCCAGAGGTCGGAAGGCTAAAGAATGAAGGGATATTTTACATTGGTGCTTGCCTTAGAACATGACTCAAGAGGGTAGTCGTTGAGGCCTTTTGAAATAAAATTCAGATTTTCAAATTTGAAAATTACCTTAAGAATTTCAAACTCACCTAAGTATTTTGTGTCTTTTCAGAAGTTATCATAAAGCAAACAATGATTATAATTTAGAATGTGGACTAATTACTTTGATCTATAAATATGAAATAACGAGCACATAATATACCAATCAAGACTGCTGACCTGGCCAGAGCAAATTGTAGAGTGCATGTCACCAGCTAATTCTACTAAACCCCAAATGCATCAGTGCAATAAACAAATAAAAAAAAATCAGTATTTTATATGTCAAAACTGTCATAGGCAGTGATAACTCCCATGTAAGGGTTACAGTTGGTACCATGAAGTATTCTTGTCTAATTAACATTAGGGATAAGAACATTCTCTTTTCTGCACAGAGGTATAATCTGAAGATTGGAGATTCATTTTCACACTGAAGAGTTTTCATTCACACTTAGGAAAGAGAACAGCACTGTTTTTCAAGTTTAGGGAAATGCCTAATTCACTCTCTCAACTTTTCTTTCCTGGAGTAACTCTGTGTTCATTTCCTTTCTGCCTTGCCTAGACCTCATGTTGAATTACATTCTCCTGATAATACAGGGATCAAATTTCATTTTCATCAGATTAGAAATACTTATATAAAAACTTCAATACTGCATAAAAGAGCCAGTTTCAAATGAGAGACTGTGCCTTGAACAGAAACTTTTCAGAGCTCACAGCCTTTGAGCAGGTACAGAGCTTTGGTTCAGAGAATCCATTATAGAATTTGAATTTTCCATGTTGCTTCAGCCTAATTTATTGCAAAAATTAGGACATTTAGATCACCTGCTTTTCTGAATATTGACACTACATCGGGCTACATTCAAGATAGAAAAGATGACTTTGGAAGTATTTTCTCCAGGCAACACAAGTCATATGGTCAATGTTTTCATCTCCCAAAAGTTAATGAACTATACTGGAACTATATGCCTTCTCAGCTAATTTAAAAGAAAACTTGTTTTACATGATAATCTTTAAGAACATCTACTCCATTCTAGCATATCTAATGTAAGACACTAAAGGCATTCCCACTAGATCTTGATTTAAGACAAGAATGCTGTCACCACCATTACTGAGCACATTTTCAGAAGGTCACGCCAAAGCAGTATGCCAAGAAACAATACAAAAACTACTAGAACTAACAATAAAATTCAGTGAGTTGGCCAGTTACAAAACAAATAATTTTTAAAAAATCAATTATTTTACTTATACCAGCAACTACCATTGAGAAAGCATAATAACGAAAAATATATTCACAATAGCAACACAGAAACAAAGATTTAGGAATAAACTTAGGTTCCCCCCCCCAACCACCACCACACCAAAAAAAAAAAAAAGAAAACAATAACACAGCATCTACATGAGACAATTACAAACCTTTCTGGCAGAAGCTAAGATATGATTAACAACATGTTCTCAGACAAGTGAACTAATTGTTGTGTAAGTGCCAACTCTCCCCAATTTAATTTACAAATAAGAGATTTCAATGTCACAGACTTGGTGGGAGGTACAAAACTTCAGTGCGACTCTAAAACTTTGTAATATATATATTACACTATATAGATAAGCATAGAAAAATACTAAGAGGAGACAAGCACTACCATATATTTAAATATAACCCAAAATTTTAATGTGAAAACAGTGGTATTACAGCAAGAACAGGCAGGTGACCAACAGAACCTAAGTGAAAGAAGTCTTGACACAGCTTAAAGTAAATAAGAACACATCCAATGTAGCATGGCTTCACAGTTTTTTCTGGTGAAAACTTAAGTCAATTATAATTTTATCTTCTTTGAATATTCAAAAGGTATAAGATATGATGTATGGATGGTCCATAAACCAGTGGTGGAGAGGGGGAGTTTAATATCAGAACTAATCAAACAAATGCAAATTTAAAAATTCTATAACTTGACCCATTTTCTAGTGAGGAGGAGAGAGCAGTGATAATTGATCTGATTATTTGAAAAATGTCTACTAAAAGCCTAAAAAAAAAGCGCTCCAGCAATGGATCCTAAGAAAATATTCAAATATGCTGCCAGAGATCAGTGAAGGAGGATAATCACTCAGTATTTTTAGTACAAAAGTGTGAACTATGAGGAGCTGGATACATTTCACAGACTTGAATATTATACAGCCATTAAAAATGCTATGATGACATAGAGAGATACCTGTTGCAGAAGAGTATCTATAAATGATTCCCAGAGACTGGAGAGGGACAAACAACCATAACAATAGTAATTCTCTCTGTAGAATAAGTTATTTCATATTATTTACTTGCATTCTCAAAGTTTTCTATAAATTTATTATATAAAATTGCTTTCATATCATTTAAAAACATTCTATAATCCATAACTAAGCAATTGGGTGCATTCAGTCTTTCCTGTGTACGGCCTATGGGTTCATCCACACCTATACTCCTAAAAAAGCATGATTTTTAAGCCTGTCTTTCCTTGAAAACAGTGAGACTTTCGCTAGCAGGTTTTGTGGCCCACATGCCTCTGTGTGCTTGGCTCTAAGCACAATGCCCAGTACCGAGCAGGCACTCACAAAGCTGGTAACTTTTGTGGATGAACAAACAAAAGAATGAAGGAGCATATGAATGACTTAACTGCTCTAAAGGCCTAAGGCCACATGTGGAAGTGAAAAGGTTTAGGTGTGAATTTAAGTTTTCACCAGAGATGTGAAGTCATGCTATACTCATCTAGGAGTTTCATTGTAAGCTTCAAGCCAGATCATTCTCATCAATAAATTTTAAAGATATGAACTGTTTTGTGGTTTCAGAGCAGAATGGTGTAAAATGTAGTAGTGGCGCGGCTTAGTGATCACAAAACCAGGCGAGGTCCATCAACTCACCGCGCCGCACGTGGGGGCTGGCATTCTTTTAAGATCATTCGCTACCTCTCAAATGTTCTAATTCTTAAAGTCTGGGAATCATCAAAGAACGTGAGTTGATTAAGTGAAACATTCACAATGTTAGCGGTTACCTGAAGGCTGTATAAGAGACGGGTCAAATTCTGTATCGCTTGTATAATCTGGAAAATAGGATTGTAAGTGTCAAATTCTTGAAAAAGCACTCATTATCTATAAGTAGAGGATGGTGATCTATTTAAACCATGCATAGCTCACCTCTGACTGTGAAGAGACTGGAAAATTTCTATATTCCACCTAAAATACATAAAAACATAAGAAAATAACCACTCGACTTTTGAAAAGCTGTTCTATAGTGTTTCAAAATGTCTGACCTGGGTAAGTCACTTCACCTCCTCTCAACTCTTCTACAGGACTGCTTCTTCCCCGAAATCAAAGCCTATAGAATTGAACCAGGCTTGATGAGTGCCCCCTCTATGCAAACTTGGGATTTGAGATGCACGGTGACTTTTCACCCGAACAGCATTCAGACAGAGGGATAACAGTCTGGCAGCACTGCAAAATCTAAGAGGCAACATTTACCTTGTTCAAACCATACTGTGAATTGAGCTCTCTGTTCCCAATGGAAATTGTCTCCTGGGCCTGGTGGGCCCCTTGATCCTGGAGGCCAAATTGGGGAGCTAGAGAACATCATGCCTAGCATCTACTTTCCTTTCTCACTATTTAATAAGATTCATAAAGCCAAAATTCATGAAGCCAGTGGCTGGGAAAAGACAGCAGACCCAGAGGTGGCCCAGAGAAGAGTGCCTCACAGGCGTGCTCCGAACCCCACCACTCCTATGGGATGAACCCATAGGCCGTACACTGCACCCCACTGTGAGATCCTGAGGGAAGCTCTATCAGCACAGGCCATGAATGAGCCTGCAGGAGACCAGCTACTCCCTGGAGATGGTCTTTGTTTCTCCCACAGCACACATCAAGAAAACCTGTGGATCAGGAGGGTTCCCTGTGCAGATTTAAACATCTTTCTGTGCATTCAGTGTCTGCCTCCTCTCACTAGGATGTGAGTCCATGAGTGGCAGGACTTCATCTGAATATTCAATGCTCTCTCCACACGCCTAAGTGTAACGCCTGGCATGTAATGAACACTAACACTCCACTCCATATGTACACACGGGTGAGCCAGCAGCACGTCAGCTTCCCTGCCCTCCCCAAGTCTGCCGTGCCTGTACGCTGCTTGGTCTTATGTGAGCAGCTGTAGGTTAAAGCCATAGGAAACACCCAGTGGTGGCAATGTTCTCAGGTAACTTTTGACTTGTTAAATTCAGTTCGTTCAAAATGATGCCATGACAAGCCAGCCAGCTCTCCCTTTCCCACACCCACTCCCTACCCCTCCCCAACATTCTTCCCCTACACTGTCAATAAAAAAATTCATTACCAAGGAGCACCTCTAATAGGGGAAGGACAAAGGCTGGAAAACGAGTCATTAGAATCATTAGATCTATGTACCCTCCCCTATGGAAGAGAGTAGGGGCTAAGAACCCCTATGTTTTAGAATTCTCTCTGCTCTTCAGATTCTGTCTTGCTCCATACGCCATTACTTTTGTAATAAGAAGACTGCATGGCATAAAATTTTTATACGCTATAAAAATTACAAATGTAGAATGAGTTGGATTTTGCTACATGTAGTTACTTATACTCAAGAACCTCTGAGTTTGATACGACAGGAATTTTCAATACCATCTTTTTAATGGACTTGGTTTGCCACCTAGTGGTGAAAGTGCATAGTCGCAGTTGGCGATGTACACAGGGTATTTTGCCATTCGAGTTACAAAATTTTTCAAAACTTAGAAACGCATTTTTTAATTAAAATCATTATTTTATTAAAGAAGCTAATCATGAAATGTCCACTACACACTTTGAAAAAGTTTTACTTTGAGTTATCCTGCCTTATATGTTATTTTGAATATATATTATTTATTTATATAAATATATATATTATTTATAGTATAATATAGTATAGTATAATATATATATTTATATATATTATATATATAAATATATATTATTTATAGTATATTTAATTTTGAAAATGCCTTATTAATGGCAAATTTTTTCAGGCAGGTTCATCCCACAGAGGAACCTGGGCACTTAATCTCACTCACATGTGGCATGAGGGATGGGGCCAGCACAGCTTTCCATTCAAGAGAAAACTGTCACTAAGCAACCATTCCTTCCTACCTCCAGTAATATAAAAGCAGTTGAAAGTAACAGATTAAAAGTGAAGTTTGCACTGAAAAGTATGGAAGGCAGGAATGCTTTAAGAAGAAATAAATTAAAAAGCTTACAGTCAGAATAAGTGGAATAAAATATTGCAATCCTATTTTCAGTTTGGCCTATGAAGTTAAAAAAATACTAAATCAACTATCTTTTGTATGGACTTTTAAACATCTCTGGAGTTGGTTTCTTGGTCATATATAATATATACAAAACATATTTTATATATATATATAGATATATATAGATATAGATATAGATATAGATCTGACATTGTTTTTCCACCTTACCCATATAGCTGTCTGATAACTTACTTTGATTTTAGAGAAAGTTAAACTCTTGAACCCCAGACAAACCCAGGGAAGCCAAGTAGCTGCATCCCAGAATCATATTCTTATTCCATTTCTGACATCTTGATTTCAATTGAATAGGAAGTTTCATGCATTTAATTTTTAAGACAGTGCAATAAGCTCTGTGTATAGTAAATCAGAAAAGAAATGTTGGAACCACTCTGCCCCAAGCAAAAATTGACCAGGTTAAATAAAAGCCTAACACAAAAAGGTAGGTGACAGCGTGAGTGGCTACAGGAGAACAATTTGAAAGGAGAGAGAAGAAAAAGAAAATGACAAAAGCAAGAATATTCCCAAATTAGAATTATTTCAGCCACTTTAGCGCCCCCTGGTGGCATCAGGCCCTCATGCCCAGAGCCACCTCTGAGCCAAGAGTTGTTCAAGGTAGTAGGTGGAAAGCTAGAGATTCCTGCAGAGCGGAAAGTGAGGCAGAAGTAAGAGCGCAGACACACATAGACATTCGAGTTTTAAATCTTTTTAATCACTTTTCAGTTGTTCCTTTGTTCACACCTCCATGATATAAGAACAAGAACATTTTAAGAAGAATTAGTTAGGAAATTTAAACATGAATGTTGAAGCTGAGAACAATTCAGGGAAACACTTTCACTCCACTCACTGCCATAGAGAGCAGGACCTGAGGTCATTTTATCACACAAGGAAACCGAGGCCATGACCAACAAATCAGTTCACAATACCTTCTCCCCTGCATCAGAGACCGCCAGGTCGGTTCCCACACCCTGGGTCCCGGGATCCACATCCCAACAGCCTCTTCCTTCTGCCCCTTCTGTGACTAGTGCTGGAAGCACACCATTGAGACAGAAACAAAAAGGACATCATCAAACATCAGCCACCTGGGTTCTTTTGTACACAGTCGACACATATTTTGAAATAAGAAACATAAATCAAGGCATTAAATGTGCTTCTATGAGGTGCTGAAATAGCACAGAGCAACACAGAGGCCCTGCCCTCAGGGAGCTTACACACTAATAGATACCATACTGACAGCTGGCATTAATGATCACACATCTTTTTCTTTTTTCTTACAGAGAGGCATTTGTGTGATGCTTTCATGCTGAGAGGGTAGATTCTACATCTCACTTTCACTTAGTAGGAAAAACTGAAATTGGGAATAGGCCCGCAGAGCAACAGCAAGGCTGGCAGACCCAGGTCAAACCAAGGACTCTCTTGGCCTGGCCCCGAGCAGCAGCCATGGACAAGGTGAGGAGTCAGACAGTAGGGAGGCATCTCCCTAAGGAGGTGAAGATGGCTCACATGTTATGACCCTGTGGTCACACAAACTGAACACACATTCCCATCTTGAAATAACTATTTTTTAAATCATTTCCAAGTGTTTGCCCCACCTCCACAATTCTTATTTATGCTCTAAATTCTGAAAAACTTTAAGTACTATATATTTAACCTATGAAAACACATATACATTTCTAGTCCACAAGTATTAAATACCAAATACAGGTTTTACCCTACCTACCCCTTAAAACTCCATGGGTGGGGTGGGATTTTATTTATTTCTTTGCCCACGTGAACATGGTTAAACATATGCTATGGTCACCTTGCACTGATTAAAATTAGACTTTCCAAAGCCCTTTCACACATAGGATTACATCAAAACCACATCCAATCGGAATCTAAATGAAATATTTATTCTGTGACATTAATATTTTTCCCACTGCCATCTTGAAACTTTATTTCTAATGAATGAAACATAAGTTAAAGGACTTATTTTTTGTTTGCTTCAATAAAAAATAGTTCGGTCTTTGGGAAATGAGAGTCCCTTATGACTCCAAAGGCCTCTTCTTTTTTTACAAAGTTTTTGGTTAAGCAGAAAGTGCTCTAAATTATATATATCAACTAAAAAATTAAGTTCATTTCGCTCAAGCTAGTCAACACTTACAGTGATGGAACATTTCATAGATATTTTTCTACCACTCAGAAAAGGTTCCACCACTGGATACTATTCATAACTCTAGAGAGATGCCAAAGACACTATCAAAGAAGTAGCAATCCTTTCCCTCTACGCTGTAGAAATGAGGACAATCAACAATGAGGCAAGAAGTGATGGTGAACCAAAGGAGGGTGGGAGAATGGAGGTCAAGTCCCTCTAGTCCTGTATTCAATTTCAGAAAGAAGAAGAGGGTCTCAGGAACTTACAGGAAGTAATTATACTCGTCCACCCCATCAGATGTACTGAGGACTAAAACCCGAGGGGCTTGTTGGTTGAAAACCTCAGACTGACAGGGGCCTCACTTAGAAGGACGTGTCCTTAATCACAGAACTGACCCATTCAGTTCCAGGCCTCCTTTACAAACAGTGTTTCACCCTCATTAAGTTTACAAAGAGAACTGAGTCCTTGTAGCACCATGATCCACTGCAGCCTGGCACTGAATGTCTCTACCCTCCCGGCCCTGCCCCTCGCCCACAGGGCTCCACATCCATCAGAATCAGCCTCTCAGTGGTTCTAGCAGAGGCCATGAGTGTTCCCTGGAACTTCCCCAAGTCGTGGGAGATGTGGGTACAGCCAGGGAGGACTGCCACTACCTGGCAGGAAGGGCGGGAAGGTGCGGCCCTGGGCTCTGAGCAGCTGGAGGAGCCAAGAGGAGCCCTCCAGCTGCCCCTGGGGGAGGCTGAGCAGCAGACCGACTTGTATTTATAGATAGAACTTCCTCAACGGCATAATGAGGTTCTCCTTTAGGAAGGAAATCATCCAGGGCAGTACAACTCCCCTGATGAATCTGGGCTGTGTCAAAATGAAAAACATGTGCACATTCTGAAACTAGAAACCCAGGATTAGATAAAGCAAGACTCCAGAGGAGAAAATAATTATTGGTGTTGTTTAAAAAAAATACATAGAATTAAAAAGCTGTGCAACCTCCATATATCTTAATTAACCAAAGAATGCCATTAAAGAAATTCTAAAACAATTTAATCCTCCAGTCTCTAGTTACTAAAGACATTTTATCTTATGCATGTAAGATCTGATAGAAGTCAGTTTAACCACCCAAACATGATGAAAAATATACTCTTTAGCTCTTCTTTCAGAACACTTGAGAGAGTTAAATATCTAGGTTACAACCATACACATAACAATATCATTAGGCTCTAAGAAATTATCTAAATCAATTGTCTACATCCTATCATTCTGTATTTAAAATATATTGAAACAGCATCTTAATAAATGAATTCTGTCCAGAACTGAAGTGACAACATAGATCAAGAACCTTTTGGCACTTCTGCTTTTAAGTACACCCCAAACCTCGTGTGTGTGTGTGTGTGTGTGTGTGTGTGTGTGTGTGTGTGAGAGAGAGAGAGAGAGAGAGAGAGAGAGAGAGAGAGAGAGAGAGAGAGAGAGAGAGAGAGAGAGAGAGAGCGCGAGCGCAAGAGGGAGAGTGAGAGTGAGAGAGAGAGAGAGAGAGCGTGCGTAAGAGTGAGGGGGGGAGAGAGAGAGAAAGAAAGAGATAGAGACAGAGACAGAGAGAGAAAGAGAGAGAGAGAGAGAGAAACAGACTTTAGTTTCCTGGGTTCTGGTTCCTCCATTGATATGTATGAGATTAAGTTAAAGGACTTGTTCTCTAATGAAATTCAGGGACTCATACTCAAAAAGCCCAAACAGTTTAAAAGTTCTTTGAGAACTGAATTCAAAAAGTCAAAGATGATACAAGGTCAGGGTGGGAAGGGACAAAGCTCGCCTGGAAACAGAGCAGTATCACCCACCAGCCCTTCTCTGAGTCCTGTCCTCAGAACCACAGCGCCATTCTCATGTGTACAGTGGGCTCACTGAGACTGATTCTCAGATTTTTTTCTGATTTTGAAAATACATTAAGTACCCTCCACACAGGGCAGTCGTTGCCTTCACTTTACGTGAGCACACAGTGCTCCGGGGATGTCCAGCCTCCCGGCGGAGACCTGCAGGTTCACTTACAAGCGGTGGGTGATTCCAGAGCCTCCTGAGAATGAAGCGGGTCTGTCGAGGCAGATTCGCCACCGTCTTCCTCAGATGACTGACATGCATCACCCACCTGGGAGGCCTTCACTGCCACCTGCAGACTTTCAGCTAAGAGTAAGAAAACAAAAGTGCACAAAAAAACATATGTGTGCATATATGGATATCGAGGGAGATCGTTTAATCCACACCAGACCAGGGCTGGCAAACTGCATTGACCTGTGTCAAATAAGACGCTGCCGCCCCCATGATGAAAGTTTCCAAAAACTTTCCATCCATTTTGGAATAATATTGATTTATTTATTTATTACGTTGTTTATTTATTTATTTATATTGTACATCATTACATCAAGATGATCAGTTCTATGATTTTTAAATTCTCTTCCAAAGCTTATGTTCAGAGATTCTAAGTAAACTCCTGCAAAGGACCAGCTAGGAATTATTTTAGGCTTTGTGAGCCACACCGTCTCGGTCACACGATTCATCCTAGTCACTCACCGCAGCAAGAAGGCAGCACAGAGGACACCCAACCAAGCAGGTGTGGCTGGTTCCAATAAAACTGCATTTACAGACACAGGCGGTGGGACACATTCAGTCCCTGGTCAGCAATTCACAAAACCATGTGCTGAACAATTGCATCCCCGCCACTCTCTCAGGTGGCAGCTATTTTATCTCCCAGGCCCTTTGTCCCTATTGACACTTTCAGACTCTACTATCTCTATTCCACTCCGAAGTCCCATTTTCCCCTGAAATTTGTGCCAGCAGATCACATCACTATACCTTCACTTCTTGCCTTTTATCCAGACTCGCTGAACAGTTTAGCACCTGATGAAGTTCATCCCCTCCCCCAATGCTGCTTCTGTCCAAATTTTCAAATTCTATGAATATGGTCCTTCCAATACCCTGGACTCTTATCTCCTTGACTTTCTCATTTCCGGCTATCTTATCCTCCACTCTGCCTTATCCACTAACTCCCACAGTCTTACACTACACTTTGTTATCACCAATGTCTGCATTTTGCTCCCTCCTAATATGTTCTAGTCAGAAGGTTCCTTTAAAAATACAAATCAAATGCTCCCCCTCTCAATATGAATGATAGTCAAAGTCCAATTAACACTTACACATACCCTGCCGGTCCCCAGCCCTCATTAAACTCTTACTTGCACTGACCTCCTTACTGTTCCTCAAGTAAGTCTGGCACTTACCTGTGCAATGCATTTGCACCTGCTGTTCCTTGTCGTGAAACATTCTTTCTCTAGATATCTAGTTAGCTTTCTCACTTCCTTCATGTCTGCTTAAATAACACCACATCGAAGAAGCCTTCCCTGGCCACTCCGTCTAAAATAAAATTCATCTGTCCTCAACGCCATCAATCTCTGTCCTTCCTACACTGCCTATTTTTCTTCATAGCACTTGGTATGATCTAATGTAATTATTTCTTTTTCTGGAATTTAAGTCCCAGAAGAATAGGACTTTGTCTTATTGTGCTGTACCCTCAGCACCATGATCACAGTGCATGGCACATAGTAAGTGTTCAATAAACATCATCTGAATTTGTCTAAACAAACCCTTTTGGAAGCAATGTACCTTCCTTCAGTGCTGCTGCCAGTAATGAGGCTGCCTGGGGAGGCTCTCCTGGATCAGGTTTAATGAGGAGGTGGGGCTCTAGATGGACATCCTCAAATCCACTCATTTCTCCAAGTTCAGCGTAGATATGCAACTTCTCCTCCAAATAGGTGCAAATTTGTTGGTCTTGGTTACTGAGTATTTCTGTGAAACAGCATTTACCATAAAAGGTTATCATATGAATAACTAATATGAAAATCCAGGTTTCAAGAACAAACATTGCTAATTAGCAAGCAGGTAAATTACAAGTTATTGGGTGGGACAGACCAACATGCAAATCTTGACTTTTAGTGGCAGGGGCCTCCAGCAATGACTTAACAGCTCTCTGAGCTTCCACTGTATTTTCTGTAAAAAAGGTACTTGATAAATGTTTGTTTCCTTTCCCATTCCCCTAATTCCAAAAAAGCTTGCAAAGCTATTCTTTGTTTATTCAGGCTGTTTTCTATTAAGACTAAACATTAAGCTCAGGAATGAAAATTGAGGCAGCACTGTCTGTGATGAGCCATACCCACAAGGGAAAACAATGCAAAGGCCTGAAACTGCTCGGACTTCAGCCGGTCTTGGTCAAAACCAAACACATTGGTTTACTCTTTTATTCCTAAACCTCCAATTTCTCTCACCATCTTTGCATGCTTCATTTTCCTCTGATTTCAACATATCACAGAACTCTTAGAGCTTAAAGGACCCCTAACCAGCATCTAATGCAAGGGTTCTCAGTCTTCTCAGCCTCTGAAACACTGGGGGAAGAGTTTAAAATACTGATGTTTATACCCCACCTCCCACAGATTCTAAGTGAATTGGTTGAGGGAGGAGGCAAGTATCAGTATTTTAAAGCCCTCCCCAATGAGTGTAATGATGAACCAGAAATGAGAAACACTGCACTAATCTAATTTGCTTACTTCATAGACTTGGAAATGAAACATCAAGGTTTGGGGTTCCTTGTCCAAAATAATACAACAGTGCTGGAATCTGAACCCAATGGGCAAGAGTTTCAATGCCCATCTGCCCCACACTGCCTGTTGGGGGAACAGTTATGTCCTGAATGAGCAGTCTACATGAGCTCCATCCCCACCTCCACAGGAAAGAAATCCCAGGCACCAAGGACTACAACTCCCATATTGGCATGAATTTGCCATGATGCTTGACTTCTTGAAGTGGGGATTGCTGGGAACTAAGGGTAGTATTAAGCAGCCATGTATAGTATAAAACTGAATACATGTGGGCCTGGAGGGGGCTTGGTTTTGCCTCCCTTCCTTCCATCTGCACCTGGGGTCCCAGCTCAAGCAGCCTTACTGGAAGGATATATTGACCAATTAATCGCTTTCTTCCCCCACCCTTCTCTCTCTCTGTGTGTGTGTGTGTGTGTGTGTGTGTGTGTGTGTGTGTGTTCCCCTCTTTTCTTTCCCTTGTAAATAAACCTTTTATTAACCTTTCTATGTGTGCCTGTCCTTGGGTCTTATTTAGTTTGATTATGCACATAGGTGAAGACTTACACCCAGACCATCCCATTTCTCTTTGGGGTTGCCCTATAACATGCCAACAGTTACTGTTTCATATTTGTTATCAACAGAACTTCTAAAATATATTTTTAATGACTTTCTAGTGCCAGAATGCTTTTTGCTATTGTTCTTTTTAAGAGAGTGATCAGGGTGGGACTTGGGTGTACAGAAATAATCAGGCATAACCTCCCATCTGTGCTTCTGACCAGGGAAGCAGAGGAGCCTGTGCTGTACCTTGACATTGTTGAATTTTGGCCACTCTTGCTTCAGCTTTCCGCCTCTCCTCATCAGATTCACTTGTCCTTCCCCCTTCTTCTTCTGGGCAACTTTTAAAAGACAACAGTCAAGAGAGACAACTGAAAACTAATCAAAACTCTTTATGTTCACTAAAAGACATGGGGAATTGGCAGAGTTATTCAGAGAAGAAAAGCTCAGCAGAGAGAAAATTCATCATGTCCCCTGAGAGATCTGGTTTTCTTAAGTGCATAAAGGATCTTGCATGACTTGACATGGTCAGCAGTATAGGGTAACTCAGAGATTTCATCCAACGCAGATGAATACAACATACTCGTTCTCTCTCTCACTGACCCCCTCCCCCAAAACACCAACACAAGCATTAAGTACACCTCAAAATAATTTTTGCTTTCTACTACACTTGGGTGTTACTATTCTTAGTGTAGCATAGGAGTTGGAGAGGATGAAGGTAGAGTGCCAGGATGGATGGGATTTGGTGGAAGTGGAAAAGTTTTATGTAACATCATTCAAGATCAAACTAGTCAAATTACAATTAAGAATGAGCATGCCCACCCTTCTACCCCCATTTATAGTTGCACAAATAACGAGGACTAAATTGACTTAGAACACATAGATCCACCAATCTAAAAATGTTTATTGAATGAGTCTCCAGAATTAGGGACACAGATAAAATAAGACATGGTCCCTGCCCTCAAGGAGCTTCCAATCTAATAAACATAAATAAACAAAAAAAGTGATACTAGCTAGAAGACAGTCTACATGATACACACCAAATAAATGATAGAACGAAATGTGCTAAAGAATTTCAAGTAAAGGAGAGCCCACTGAGACTGAAGAAGTCTTCATGAAGGAAGTAAGCCACCAGCTGCACCAAAGATGGGTGGGACTCACACAGGCAGAGGGAAGGTGGGGCAGGGCATGCAGGAAGGTGTGGAGAACAAAGCTGCGGATGAGGAGGAGCTACTGCAGGTGGGTGTGGGGGGCAGGGAGCAGAGCAGTCTCTCTGAGGCAACGTTTTCATGCAGGGGAGACATAGTTAGAATATTTTCCCCAATTGAACAAGTCCATTCCCTAGATTATGGACAAAAGGAAATTTTACCTTTCTACTGCCTGCTGGATCCGTCTCATCCAGTTATTTCGCTCCTCCTTGGAATTAGTATGAATTTCATACATCTCAGGACCAGCAGATGAGGCACTGATAAGAAACATTCCCCTCTCCTCATTAGCAACTTCTCTAGCAATAAGCTTCTGAAGGGAAATAACAGATGGCTTCTGATCCTATATAAAACAGAGGATGCGCAATGAAATATGACCTAAAGTAAGGGTCACACAAAACACTTTAGATCAAGGAAGCAACAGGTTAGGCAGTTCTTTATTTCATTTCAACCCCTTCAGAAGAGCTGTGGAAGTTATGAGATCTCCAGTAGAGAGGGTATGTTGAGGAGAAGGTGGAAGAGAAGATGGGCAAATGCTTGTACTTACAAATTGGTGGATTAAAAGGACAACTTTTAAAAAGAGACCAAGCAGGGTAGTAAGGAAAAAATCAAAATGTGGGGATGGAGTCATTTTTCTAGAAAGGGGTGGGATAGGAAATAGAAATGTTGCAAAGAAATTGGAACAAATCAAAGACTATAGACTTCATTGGATCTGGCAGTTAATAGCAACACTGTTTCAAGAAGGTGATGAGCACAGAACCTCAGGTACCAAGGAATAAACGGTAAAATGATGAAAAGAGTAAGAGGCATAAACGATGTTCTCCGCTGTTACAGTAGAAAGCACAGCAACAAAACTTCGATAGTTCTACCTGCAAATGCTTCTTCCCACCAACCAAATAAGCCCTTAGTGGACAGCACAGGGTCTAATTCATCTTAGTCTGTCTACCACAATGCTTTGTATAAAGTAGGCACCCAATAAATACATCTAGAACTAGGTTTGGTATAATTACATCAGAGAGAGGAATAGGAAGAAAGCTAACTTGCAGCCATGATTAACCTCTTCTACCAATATTTACTGTGACTCTTTAGTGTCCCATTCTAAATACTGGGCAACAGAAAGTATTCTGATACTGACAATATTCATTTGGGTGGGTAGTTGTAGTTGAGCGAATAAGCAAAAGAATGCCTGCAGGATGAACAGTCTGGGGGTAAGTCGGAAGAATCTTCTTTGGTTTGTGGCTTCCACCACTGTTTATGGAGTTGGTTGCACTATGTGGTTTTTGCTTCTCCCTCACGGACTGAGCGACGCCTTTATCCAGAACACGCCACTCCATCCCTCCTGCTGGCTCCTTTCTGCTGACTTGTCTGCTTTCCCAGCGTCACATAGCTCTACCACATCTGACACTGTGCACAAGGGTATACCCAGAATGCTTCTTCCTCTCATTCTTTGAGGAGCTCTCCCCGACCACACACACCATCATGAGACAGACAACTAGTCTGCCCAGTTCCGTGCTCTGCCTCTGCAGATGGAAGCAGTGTTGTTCTCCCACTCAGGGACTGCTCCCGAGCATGGTTAACAGCCAATGACACCTGGATTCAATTATGATCTACTAGCTAAGACCTTATCTGCTTTCCTTCTTTCAAATGAAGAATTTTATCTTCCTCAGTTTACAAAGAGGCAGAGTAGGTTAGAATTGCTTAAGACATCCGCAAGAGTAAGATTATACGATCTAGTTGGTTAGTGTTGCAGTTTGGCTAGTGTTAGTGGTCCCCAGGAGGAGGGGAGTTGGTGGTGTCAGACAGTTCAACTCTAACAGCAGGTGTGTAGAAAGTGACATTAATTAAATCAGACCAGGAGGCATTTAGGTTGTGCTCATCGTTATTCATACTGTCACACATGAACACCAGAGATAATTAAGAATCCAAATTAAATCTCTAGGAAAGGAGGTAACATGTCTGCTTTGCAGGCAGATGTCAAAAATTGTTGATACAACAACCTCCCAAATCACCCTGAAGAGACATTTTGTATGTGCTACAGCATTTAAAAAACAGTTTTTGTTTTGTTTTTTTTTTGTAACAGCTGTCAACATTTAAAAACTGGGGGATTCCACTTTTTAAGAAATAAAACTTTTAGATTTCTGGATTCTTGACCCATCAATCGGTCATCTGGCCTATTAGTCCAGTCAAGGAGCAGATTTGCTTCTCTTTCAGATCTTTAGTTTTAAAGAAACTTTTGTTTCTATAAATATGTGGTATAAATTTGTTTTATTTTGCAGCAAGGTCCTCACCAGCCCACAGATCAAACAAAATGGTATGACCTTGCATTTTCCCTATGTGCGTCCAGAGCACCTGAGGGAGAGGCTGCTGGACAAATCAGCAGGTTGCCATTAAATTCATAATACACATAGTTCAAATGGCTCAGAGACATGAGGTCTTGTTTAAGGCCTCTTGTTATTTTCTGGTATGGTCTTGTGAAAGAATCTCTGACTTTTGTACAACTTGGCATCATTGTGCTACTGAAAGGCTATGTGCCGAATGAACAAGGTGAAGAAGCTTATAGGGCAGGCTGACAGGTAAGGGCAGGCAGGTGAGGCCCTCCTCCAGCCCTTCCTCCCTGGCGTCCAGCACTGAGATGCTTTGCTTCTTGGTATTCTCTGAACAGCAGAACAGAAACTTCACTGATCTTTGGATGTGCCAAAGGATTTGCCAACCAGATTACCAGTTGGAATTGCTGACATCTGTTAATGGCACCCAAATATGCTATTATTCAATATATGATAAACATGGGCATTTTAGAAAGCCACCATTATACTGCCCTGATTGGTACTGCATTTTGGATTCTTTCCTCCAACAGGTCCTGATGCTCTGTAGTCCTTGTAAGTGTAACCAGACTGAGTCCCAAGTCCAGTAAACGTGGTGCCCCCTGGAGGGGTTTCCTGATGAGAATGAATAACCCCAGGGAAAATGCTAAGTTTGCAGTTTTGGGGCTGGAGAGTCTGATGAGATATAAAAGGGACTGAAGAAGAATGGGAATTCAGTCACCATGATGTAGAAATGGAAGGGGCAGTCGCCATGCTGAAGGAATAGAGGAAGCAGTCACCATGAGGTAGGAATGAAAAAGGCAGTCGCCATGATGTAGGAAAAGAAGAAGCAGTTGCCATGCTGAACGAGTAGAGGAAAGTCACCATGATGCAGGAAAAGAAGCGCCCAGAAATGTAGCCACCAAGATTGAGAGTTTGGAAATCAGACGCCAGAGGTTTTTGAGCCGCCAGGATATAGAATTTTGGATTGAGCATTTTTGGAATCTTCGGTGACTTTGAGGCCACCGACTTTGGAGGCTTTGCAAGTAGCCAAGTGACGGAAACTGCTCCCAGTTTTGTCTTTACTGTAGCCGAAGGAAGAAGGCAGAGACCCAAATAGGGCACCTTCCTAAAATGCGCAAATGCAGTCTGTTGGGCTGTCTGGCCGCTGTAGTTGCTGTTTGCAGTGTTATTGGCCTGGTGCTGTGCTGGGGCACCACGGCAGTTTGGGGAGCATCTCCAGTTGTGTTTTGTGTCGTCCTCGTGAGTTGGAACCTGGCCTACACTCTGAATGTTGCGCATCTACAGAAGGAAGATGCCATTTTGGAAACGTGGCCTATTGTTTGGAAGAGGAGCTCCACATCAGCAGTGGCGGGAAGACGCCACCTTTGTTACTTTTCTGGGACTTAACGGACTGGACGTTGCTTTAAGGTAAATGGCCATATGTTGACTTTAGTAATTCTTTGCTTTTCATTGTTTGTTAAATAAATCTAATTGTTATTGTTCCCTAAGCCTGAGTAGTCCTGCAATTGTGCGCGCAGGTATAGAACCAAGATAGTGACCGGTAAGCAATTTGGACACTGCCTTTGTCCAACTTTGAAGCCCCATTTGCCCGCTATCATAAGGAGCTAACTTATGATATCTTCCTTCATTAAGTCAGTCATTTTTGGACATTAAGACACTATATAAGAAATGTTATACAAAATTGATTTACTGCTACTCTGTGCTGGCAATGAGATTAATATACCACTATAAACATCAGTCATAGGGACAACCTGAGAAATCAGTAGTCATTATTGTAAAAATAAAGACTCATCTTTATACTTTCATTACCAGGATGGTATTCTCCTGTTTGGTAGAAGGAACATCGTGACAATTATGAATAGGGTTAGCAACAGGCATAGCAAGCACCGTCCAAGGAGACAAGAGAGAGGAAGGTGCCAAAGTGATCTGCCACTCCTAGTATTAACATTTTGTAGCTGGAGCTAAGGGAAGTCCAAGAGTTGGGGGGCGGGGGGGAGTTGGGGGAAGTACGTCTGGAAGAAAGACCAAGATAGTCAGATCCAGCGGGTCACTTGGGGGCTCAGGGCATTGCCTACTCACCAATCAAGACCAAAGTATTCAATATTTTCACCACTGGTTAAACTGCTGAACCAGGTGACCATCAGCCCGGGTCAACACCAGCTGCTAGTTAAACCCAATTCGATGCCTGTTAATGAATACTGCAATCATGCATAAGGGGAATACAACAGGGGCATTTTCTCACAAGTAACCATTTAATTTCACGAGGGATTTCAGGCATTTTTCAAGATTTGGGATTAAATCAATTAAAATAGACATCACGTGGTCATATACTTACAACAGCTGCAAAGATGTATTTCTGGTCTTTCTCTTGCAAAAAGAGCAGCACATCAGTTAGAAGTAGAGCTAGAATATCTTCAAAGAAAAAAAAAACATTGCTGGTATTAACGAAGCAAGCCACAGCTCAAATACCTTTATTAAATATTTTGATTTCATATTTGAGATTTTTAAGCTTAATTAAAATTAAAAGGTTAAAATTAGGAAACTTTTAGACAAAAGTTTTTTGTATTTTGACAGCTAAAGATTTATTTGATAAATAATTTTCATAGATGAGTTTGTTTAAGTGTGCATGTTTGTGTGTTTAAATCCAGGTAAGCCTAAGTCACCAGAAAAATTTACAGTTATAGCTTTCAGAAAAAAGATAAATGTCATAGAAAAAGAAGATTCTAATAGAATAAAGCATATTCTTAGTGGGTTTTTTTTTTGGGGGGGGACAATAGTGTTTAATTAAAAATGTTATTTAATTAAAAGTTCTTTCTTGAATTACACATACAAATCTGCTATTTTGTTCCATCTAAATGTGAGGGAAGTTTACAATCTCATAATTCCCTTAAAAATTATTCATAAGACCTGATCTTTACTATATGGGCTAAGCATTCTAACAAATTTAAAAAAACATTGATTCTACAAAATGGATAAAGAGAAAATGACTTGGAGCAATAGGAACTACATATTATGATTAACACTTTAGTTGTGGTTAATATTCTAATTGTGGTTAATGGGGAGCTGTAACATTCCAAGTTGCTGATGAACAAATCCCATTTTAGTCATTAGCTGCAACTACCATCCAAACTTGATAATCCTCCAATGAGTTACCTTTGAGTAACTAGAATTCAACAATCTCTTCCTCTCCTTGCATACCTGAGAAAGCTATTAAGGCGCATTAACAACAAGGAGACCATTGTTCCTAACCTGGCTGCAGGGACTCCCTGGGAGTGTTTACACATTCCTATGGTTGGGCTTCATCCCCAGACCAATAAAACCAGAATCTCTGGGAGGAGACAGAGCATCAGAAATTTTCTTAAGCTTCAGAGGAGATTCAGTGTGTGGCTAAGGTTGAGAAAGTCTGGATCAGGTCAAGGTGTTAGCTACAGAATGGGCCCTTAAGAACTGGAACAAACTGTTTTAGATTCTAAACAGATTAACAGAGTCAAGTTAATGCCCATTAGCAAACAGTAGCTTTAAGGAAGAGTTGACACCAATGTCAACATGTATATTTATGCATTATATTACTCAGCAACAAAGAAGACAAACAGTTCACCTCCCCTCCATGATCTGGCAGCCCCACCTGGCTTGGCACCTGACAGATCTAGGTGGGTAGGCATTCCGTCTCACTTTCAACACACCACATTTGCCAAGTAGGATTTCTCTACCAACAATTAGCAGAATCCTCAGTTCCTTTGATTCAAACATCACAAACGTGTGGGCTCATAAACACATATGAAGACTTTTGCTTGGGGCTGCAAACGCCCACCAAACATGTGTGGTGTTTGCCACGTTTGCCTACTGAAGTTCATGACTAGATCCTACAAGAATCTTGCCACTGACCCTGTGTGTGTGTGTGTGTGTGTCTGTGTGTGCGCGCATGTGCCTGTTTTTCTGAATATTTCTCTCTTAAAAATCTGTCTTCTGCCAAATGAAAAACGTGTGTGAAAAGAGGAGGAACTTTTGGATCCACAGTACCTTTGAAACGACCCGTAGCAGTTTTCCAATAAACAAGGCCATCATGTAATAGAGTCCTTTCTTTACTTATCAGCGTCTGCTTTCTGAACACATGGCCGTTTTTGAGCTTTGTATATGTTTTGTTTTCAATCTTATTTAGAATCTCAAGCCATTTTTGGTTTTTCTCATATTCGCTGACTTTCAAATCCACGGCTGCAATCATGTCCTTAATTAAGCAAAGGGCTTTGCATAAGTCTTTATGTTCTTCAGTTCTTTCTGCATGGGGAAAGATAGAAGACTGTACAATAAGCCAGAGTAATAAAGAAGACATTTTTCCTTTACTTTTAAATAGTTAAACTCATCATCCAAATAACAAAAATTTCATTTAAAATGCTAAATTAAATTCAAATAATATATAGTCACTCTGAAACCTCCCTCCCAAAAACTGCCTTTAAGTATTTCATTATGAAATTTGTTTTTTTATCAGATGTGTTCAGGCTGAAACACTGACACAAGAAGATGTATGAGCTCTGGGCACTAATCTGATCTCTCCTTGGAAAGGGGGCCATGCCATACACTAAATTCCGCCTTCCTCCCACCTTCCCAAACACTGGTTATCAAGAGATCCCCCACCAAATTTCTTAGAACTCAATTGGCTGCAGACCCAAGTTGGCATCTTTTTACTAAAGGGAATTGCTCAAACTTACATGCCTTCTTCCGTGGATCCCTTCCTCCATAAAATTAATATTCAAAATTATATTTGATGCAAAAGTATAATGATGAATATATTTTAAAAATATAGTAAAATATTTTTCAACCTAAAAACTTGAAGATACAGTATCCATTGGACAATTCAGACTTGCACATGTCAGCACAGTTGATAATCACAGATTCCAGTTGTTTATTCTCTAACATACTAGCCACCTGCTCTTACATCTAGATTATCATAAGAAAAAAGTCTGGAGGAGTTTCTGGAATAGTCTCCTGAAACTCCAGATAAAATTGAACTTAGATATCTTCTCTATTTGTAGATAAGAAAAAAAATAGCTATTAGATGTTCATGGAAGCAATGAAAGTGCAAAGGAAAGTTTCAGAAGATCAGAAGGTGGTAGAAAGAGAAAAGAAAAATTGGCAGAGTTCCTGAGGTCTAGAGCACCAAAAGTAACAGTCAAGTGGAATAAGAACTAGTCCTCATAAAGGTCTACACATTTCCAAGCTCTAAATGTTTTCAAGATACACAGGGTTTTGTCAGAAAACCTCAAGGAGCAGATCCTGACACCCATCTTCAGCAAGGAAGATACTTCCTTTCCCACTGCCACTGAAAAGAATACACCTCATTGCTTTAGTATACTTCTTGCCCCTCTCCAGATAGGTTCTTCTTTCTAAAAAGCATATTTCATAAACAGGAAGTTTAGTAGAGAAAATCAAAGTTGAGTTCTAAGGTGACTTGAGGTAAGACCAAGAATAGTTTCTAAGTCTCTTGGCCTTCCATTGCTTGCTATTCGAAGTGTAGCAGTACTGGCCTCACCTGAGAATCTTGGTAGAAATGTTACCTTGTGTCCACTCAGACCTACTGAATCAGAACTGCATACAAGCAAGATCCCAAGGAGAATGACATGTCTAACAAAGTCTAAGAAGCACCACCAGAGGAGTCACACAAACCAACATTTCCAGAAGCCAGAGAGAGAATTGACCATTTGGTAAGGCTGACCTAGAAGGGCTGTGTCCATTCAGCAATGATGACAGTGCTGCCTGAGAAGCCATAAGTCATACTTACCATTTCTGACACACAGCAAGCAATGGTTCTTATTTATTCTACCAGGAATTTTTCAAAGGGTGATTCCTGGAGTAGTGCTACACAACCTAATCCAAACTGACAGATTTTAGTTTTTGAGATGTTGTATTAAATTTAAAGAGACAATGAGCATAATATAAACTGAAAGTTTTAATTTTGCTGAGAACAAAACTTAGGTGACTCTTCTTCTTTGTATTTGTTTTTCCTTTTATGTTAAATCATGGGGAGCACTCTCCTAGATATCTGCCCAGAGAATACAAAAACAGTAACCCAAAGGGATATATGCACACCTATCTTCACTGCAACACTATTTACATTAGGGAAGTTATGGAAACAGCCTGAGTGCCCAGAGACAAAGGAGTAGATAAAGATGTGGTATATATTACCCAGCGGAATACCACTCAGCTATTTAAAAAAAAAAATCTTTTTTCCATTTGTGACAACATGGATGAAACTGGAGGGTCCAAAATAGCTGCTTTTAAAATCATATTCAAGCTAATAATTCACTGCTTGCTTGAAAGAGTTGACATTTGATAGTGGGGCCAATCACCTATTTTCTTCACTAGACTGCTGGGAAGGTAAGCAGAAGATGAAGCAGCAGCAGTATTATGAAGGCCTAGATCTAGGGAAAATAAAGAAGGAAAAGGCAGGATTGAAGCATGAAGATGCCTGTTGGGTTGAATTCATACTATTTCCAAATCATGTTACAGAAAGATAACTTCTCAAAATAGATTCAATCCTAAGGATTTAACAGCTTTTCCATAATGAAAATCATTATGAATCAGAGGCCATAAGCATGTATAGCTGGTAAGACACGCCAGGTATGTTTTAAACTAATGAAAGAGACAAATGTTTGTCCTGGAAGTCATCACTCACCCTTTGTGTACTGCAATATCCTTTCCACCAAGACAGGGTATTTTGTGATGCGCTGAGTGACCAGCAGAATACACTCTGGAATTCCTCGGCGTCGAGCCAAAAGATTGCTATTTCGGAGCTTAAAATATACACATACATTTTTACATACACAAGTTATCTGTATTTTCTTTTTAAGTGTCACTAATAACACAAAAACCTGTAACAGTATCATTCTATTCAGAAGTTACATTAAGATAGAACACATTAACATTAATTAAAACTTAAAGCAACTGTCATCAAGTTACATACTTTGTCATTCATTTCAATAATCCAACTCTAAGATTTCAAGTTATTCTCATGCATTTGTAATTGATTTCAAAAGTGAACAAGTTCCAAGATTTATAAGCACTAAGATTCATGAATAGCCAAAGTTTTCAAAAATTACTCAGATTCCACAGATAATGAATATATGTTTTTTAGTTAACTGTTTTTTCAATAGGTATTTCTCTACATTTATTGTTATTCATCACAGCATTTAAAGGTTTCACTAATTAGGACAACATTTTTCTAAAAATCTTGAAATATGACAAGTTTTCCAGTTATCAAGACACATGTATGACATAAAAGGGGGGAGAAGTTAATAGCATTCTTAAAGCGGTAGTTAAAACTTAGCATTCATGAAGCTTAGCAGTTTTAAGAAACAATTTCTTTAAAAAATTGGAACAAAACTAAAAAAGGGGGAGAGCATTCAAATGAAAAGAGAGTTAAAAGATATAACTCTCTATATATTTTGTGAACTGTGATCAGATCCCAAGTCAAGCAATCCAATATTGATGAGATAATTATGGAAATTTGAGTACCTGCCAGCTGTTTGAAGATGTTAAAGAACCACTGTTACTTTAAGTGTAATAACATCTTTGCAATTTTTAAAAAGAAATATTGTTGAAAGATACGTATTACATATGAGACAGTATGTGTCATGGGTTTGCTTCAGTGGGGAAGGGGTGGGTCTGCCTTTATTTTCACTATGGTTCTTCTGTTTTATAACTTTTAGGGCATGCAACAGCTTCCCAGGATACTACAGAAGCTTGGGGATATGACTTCACAAGACACAAAAGGAAATAACTGGGGAGAAATATTTCAATAACACAGAAAGCAAACTTCCCATCTTTGCCACAAACCTACCACACTTCCTTCCTTCTCCTTCCCCTTTGGGGGGGAAAAGCCATGGAGATGTGAAACTTGCTTAGATAATCGAAGAAACACCATGAGCTATTTCTCCATGCTGGTTTGTCACTTTGCAATGAAGTTTTAAAATACTTACCTTAATAAAATTTTGAAATTTTTTATTCTGCTGGAGTTCTTTAAAGAGGCTAACTGCTTCTTTGTGGTGGCTACAGAATTCTCCATATATTTTCTTCATTTTATTTGCATTTTCTTCTGAAAACTGAGAAGAAAACATTTCAGTGATGGCTTATAAATTTAATCAGCTCTAACCACTGGAAAGAACGTGTAACTTTCATATATTTCAGTATGTTCTGTGCAAATAAAGGGTAAATATAGTAGAATTTTTAGACAAAATCACCTCTCTTCCATTGGACACTTTCTAAATTGAAATAAGAGGAAACCATCCATCAAATGTGATAGTACTGAACTAGTTCAATGATCAAATAATCTAATGAAAAAATATTTGTTATCTTCATTTTCTTGTGTTTATGTAACTTTCTCATTTCAACGTATAGTTTCAATACATTTATAGATGAAGGAAGGGTATACAGCAACATTTAACCACCCTCAGAAAAGTGTGCTCTCCCAACAACGTACATTGACTAACTGTTCACATCCATCACTCAGTCCTCAGTTGGGAATTTGCTTTTAGTCAGCACATCACAAATGGAAAAAAAGAGGTAGCTTATCATTAACCAAGATGAAAGAAAAAAAAAAAATGAATAACCAGAATGGCAATTTACTAACTGATGAGAAGAAACAGAGGTGTGGGCTGAATATTTCATAAGGTTGACCTGTAGACAAATCTACATGGGAAACAATTTAGAATCATAAGGTGATGTGAGAGAAATAGCTGAGTTATTTGAATGATGATGTTTTAGGTTCTGATGCCCCCCCCCCCAACACACATCCACATTGAAGAACACTACCAGAAATGAGAATACATCCATCTCTCCCTTAGAAAGCTCTTAAAATCTATATCAACACCTCCAGGCTTTGCATCTTTTCTTACAATTTTATCTAAACTTGAAGTCAATATATCTCAAGAAATGATCCTTAAACCATCTACAGTTGCTCCCAGAAAACAAAAGAAGATACACTTAGGTACAAATCTAACAAAATGCAGGCCTCATATGCTAAAGACTGCACATTCATGGTGAAAGAAAGATGCAAATAAATGGACAGATATACTCTTGTGTAGAGACTGGGAGATCCAAAATCATTAAGATGTCAATTCTCCCCAAACAGACACACAAAATTCTTATCAAATTCCCAGAATTTTTTTTATATGAAACGAGATTCTTCTAGAGTTACACAGAAATGCAAAGAAATCAGAATAGCTAAAAATAATTTTGATAAAGAACAATAAAGTGGAATGGCTCAGTCTACTCAACTTCAAGATTATATGGTTATAATGATTAAGTCTGTGTGGAAGGATAGACACACAAATGAGTGAACAAAATGGGAATCCAAAATGATCAACTTATTTATGACAGAGAAGCAAAAGCACTCGATGGAGGAACGATGGTCTTTCCAAACAACAGCAGTGATTCAACTGGACACCCGCTGACCACCTTTCATCTCTTATACAAAAATTAACTCAAAATGAACCACAGACTTAAATGTGAAATGTAAAACTATAAATCTTTTAGAAAAAAACAGGAGAAATTCTTTGAGATCTCAGGCTACAGAAAGTTCTTAGACCTAAAACCAAAAGCATGATCCTTAAAACAAACGAAAAAGATAATTGAACTTTAATAATTTATAAAATGAGAAACCAAATTACAACTTAAGAAAACATTTTCAAACCACGTATTCAAAAAAGGAATAGTATCTAGAATATAAAAAGAAATCTCAATATTTAACAGTAAAAAAGAAAATAATCCATTCAGGAAATGGACAAAAGACATAGAGATAGTTCACCCAAAGAGGATATTCAGATGGCAAATAAACACATGAAAAGATGTCAACAGCATAAGTCATAGTGTAAGAGGGTGGTTCTCAGGAAAGGGGAGTGTCCCAGGACCCCACCCCCACCTCAAGCCAGAGAGATCCAAGACACCGAGGACTACGAACCCCAGAATGCCATCATCACCAACGGAAGGATGCTGAGGACTGAGAGTGGAGTTAAGAAATGTTTTTTGGGATTTAAAGACCAGACTTGGAGCTGGGAGGGGGGCTATTGCTCGTGGTTGTGGATTGTCAGGTTTTAAGTGGGCCATAAGATTCCAGCTCAGCAGAACTGGTAGGACACATTCACCAATTTATTCTTTATCTTTTTCCTTTCCCTTTTTGTAAATAAACCCTTTTATTAATTTTATTGTGTGTGTCTGCAATTGAGTCTTTAAGTCCCTTTTCAGGGCACAGGTGAGGACCCAGACAGGTACCCCATTTATATCAGGGCCACCCTGTAATGATAGGGGAAGAGTAATATAAATGACAATATCACTATACATTTCTCAAAATAGCTAAAATAAACATAGTGACAACATCAAATGGTAGTGAAGATGCAGAAAAACTGGCTAACTTACACATTATTGATGGGCCTATAAAGTGGTACTCTTGAAAATAGTTGGTAGTTTAAACTACAATAAAACCCATAAATCACACTCCCAGGCATTTATACCAGAGTAATAAAAACTTAAATATGCACAAAAATCTGTATGTGAGCATTTATAGCAGCTTCATTTGTAATCGTCAACAATTACAAACAACAAAAACTAGAACAACCTCCAAAAAACGAATGATTAAAATGATTAAACCAACTATGGTACATCTATGCCATGGAATACTATCAAACATAAGAAGGAATGAACTATTAATACACATAACCACCTAAATGATTCTTGAGAGAATAATGCTGAGTGAAAAATGTCAACCAGGAAAGATTACATACTGGGTTCATACTCCAGGTAACATGTATGTCATTTTTATGACATTATCGTCGTGATAAAATTATAGAACTAGAGAACAGATTAGTAGTTGCCAGTGGTTAAGGAGGAGATGAGGCAAGAGGGTGTGGCTATAAAATGATCAGATGGGGTACCCTCATGATGTTGGAAACATTCAATATCTTGAATGTATTAATGTCTGTGGGTTGTGCTTTTATACTTGAATTTTTCAAGATGTTATTATTAAGGAAAAGGATCATTTAAAAATATCTGGTATTTTTTAATCAACACTTTTAAGTCCCAGACTCCACCCTGGCAAGAGATTCCTCATTTCTAACAAGCTTCAGGAGATTCTTATGTACCTGAAGTGGAGAACTACTGCTTTATACTGACCACATTCCTCATGTTCACAATTCTCACCCACTCAAAAGGTTTCCACAGACTAAATTAACATCAAACTTCAGCCCAGCCTCCTGAGACCACATGGAGTCTCTGTGGCTAGCATGGCAAAGAGTTTCCCCACACTCTCTCTCACATGTCCTTAAGCAGTCTGCTTTTTGTCCCAACAGAAAGACACACCCACATCCATTGTTTGAGGATTTTGCTAATTTATTCCTCAGGAAGCGACTTTATTTACACATATGAGGGAGACCTCTTGCCATACATACCCACTATGTATGGTCAACAATAGGAACACAAAGACAGACTTAAATTCTTTTTTCTGCATAACAAGGCTCTTTCCACAAAGGAGAAATGCACTTCAACCAAAGACAAGGCTCACTCTGAGTGACAGCCAATGTTCCAGACCCTCTGAAGCCCTGCTTTTTCCCACAGAAACTAAGTAAAAAGAGAGCTGATAGAAGTGTGATTTTTTTTTAACTTAAGAATGAGCATGTAAAAGAAATAAAAGAGAATGAAGATGTTCTGAAGAATTAGAATTAAAGCTCTTGACTATCTGTAGCAAGAAAAGAGATGCAAATAATTTCAGATAAAAAAATAATCTTGCACTTCATTTTTTAATGCACTCAGATTCAAGATCACCAAGACACATTTAGACATTTTTATCCAAACTCTCTTGAAGCATGCTCTGTAGTCTCTTTACTTGGCACTACATGTGTCCAGGGAATTTTGAGATCAAGGTAGGTCTAGGACTTTAACAATAATCTGCAAAGCAGAAAACTCCATTTAAGCACTGTTACTACTAACATGAATTTTTTTGACAGACTTTGCACATTATTCAACATGCAGAAGTAGCTACTGGGCAACTAAGCTACTAAGTGAGTTTTCTGTTTGTTCCGTGCATTAAAATGTTTGTATTTAAACATATTTAGAGCAATGAACTTAATTCTTTCATTTTAATAAACAGACTATAGCTGAGCTCTTTACTATATGTTATAGGGTGAAACTGCCTCAAAGTTACTATATTGGAGATGTCATTTTGGCAACTACAGATGGATCTCCATGCCTTTCCTGAGTGCTATAAGCAAAATACTGCATTCACCTGCTTTTTCTTCCCGAGTGACCCATTCGTTCGATTAAATATTTACAGCATCAAGCTCTGTTCTGGGTGCTGAAATACAGTAGTTAACCAAATGGATAAGACTCCCTGCCTTACAGGGAAGGACTTACAGACTAGAGAGGGTAAAAAGCTTCCCCAGAATATCACTGTTGTCTCGAGGTATTATATTCTTAACACTTTGTGTGCAGGCTACTTTCTGTGCCACCGCATGAATGGTATAAGCATTCAATAAAACACACACAGATCCTGAACTACTGGATATATTTTAATGAAAATTTAAATGCATAGAGATGAAAGCTTCTAGACTGAGTACGATCAAAGAAATACCTCCTAATAGTTAAAAAAAAATCCACCGTGGCATGAAAAACCAGAGACTGGATGAACACGTGAATATGTGAATACGTGAGCAGACCACAAAGTGTTAACTCATTGTTGAAAGGGCGAATCCTAGTTATGTCACTTATTAGATGTATGAACTTAAGAAAGGCATTACGTTCTCTGTGCCTTAGTTTTTGTAACTATACAGTGGAGAAATGAATAATGACTTGTGTTGTGAGGGTTAAAAGAGGTGGCACACATGACAGCATCCTAAATGTACTTGACACAGTCAATAAATCATATCATTTAACTTGTCTATTCACTATTCATTTTTTTTTTTCATGGAGAGACCCTTTCAGAGAGGGCAGAGGGTCAATACAACTTGTCAAGAATAAGCGTTGTTGCTTTTTAATTAGGAAGAGGAGCACCAGTCCATTCTCACTGATGATTCAGGCATCTCAAGCACCTAAAAAAGTGCCTCCTTTTACCAAGATTTGCTTGTCTTATGCCGGAGGCAAGTATTCTAGGATTTTAGTAACAGATCTGCCTCATCCCTCCTAAGATGAGTTAGTGTTTATCTTGGGGACACAGGTGAGACTATCACAAGCTCACTGGGGAGCCATGTCATTAGAGAGCCATCACATCAAGAAGCCTAAGTGCAATGATTATAAGGAATCCATTCATGGCTGTGACTTCCAGTAGAGACCATGGCATGGCCAGCAGCAATCTGGCCTAATCCTGTGATACACAAAAGAGTCAGTCACTGGCTGATAAAAAGTCTCAGACATCACTTGATCAGACCTACATTCAATAAAAGAAAATCAATCAAAACCATCTGTCGATAACTGTAAGGAAATCAATTCCAGTTTTCTACAGGCTTTTAACCCTGTAGAGTCTGTAATCCTTTGGTTTTGATTGTGACGTTGGGAGAGGAGGGTTAGGGTTTTACCTGTTGTACTAATATATCTCCAATTCGACTGATGATGAAATTTCTATCACTGCCAGCACAGGATTCCTGCCTTCGTTCTTTCATGCAGTAGAAGAAATGCTGATGGATTTCAAGTAACTCATCTAAACAGGGAAAGATTTTATCCACGGTGCTGTGGTCGAGCTGCAGCTCCTCCTTCATCCCTTTCCTGAAGATCTCAGACATGATGAACAGGGTCTGGATATGATGCATTTCTGTTTGCATTAGCTCTGAAACATGTGAACAAAAACAATGTTTAAAAAACTATGATCCCTAACCAACCTGAGGGGAGAAATCAAATACTGTGCAAAACTTAACAATCATATAAGAAACAAGGTACTTCATCTAAAAATAAACTTTAAAAAATTAGCAACTATCCATACTAACCTAAGTAAGTAGCTAAATACTGTGTGTTACACAAATAAAAAAGGAGGGATGTTTAGGAATAGAATAGTCTTCCATTATAAAAGTCAGCAATGATTAAAAGTTTAATGTAAGTGCAAAATTCAACTATTTTCTTTTTTTCAGATACTACAGGAAAGTACATGTAAGTGCAATATATAAGAATCCAATGTATGGGTAGCTGATATAATTAATTAGATACCTTCAGGTAGGAACCAGGTCTAATCTCCCCTGAATGCTATATAAAATATAACCTAATTTGCCTGTTTCCTTCCTTCTTTCCTTAAACTTTTAAGTTTTTTTGCATTGAGTAGGAGGCACAATTAATTTGGTGGATTAAATTAAGTAAATATAATAAAGTTCCTCAAAGCACACAACAATAGGCCTTTTCTACTGTTGGATCTATCATCAAAATTCTACTTTTTCCAGGGGAAAATAATACATCATGATCAGGCATATCACCAAGAAAGTGGGGGAAAAAACCCTACAAGATGGTAGAAAATATTTATAAATCACCTATCTAATAAGGGACTTACTTCCAGAATATAGAAAGAACTCTTATAATAAATATTTTTAAAACCCACAAATATAGGCAAAAGATTTGAATAGCTGTTTCTCCAGAGATACACTAATGGCCAATAAGCACGTGAAAAGGTGCTCAGCATCATTAACCACCAGGGAAATGCAAAGTAAAACCAAAGTGAGACACTTTCACACAGCAGAATAATTATAACCAAAAAGATAAACAATGAAGAAGTGTTGGTGACAGCTGCTTTGAAAAACAATCTGGCAATTCCTCAAAAGGTTAACTACAAAGTTATCACACAACAAAGAAAAGCAGAACACAACCCAAATGCCCATCATCTGATTATTAGATGAACAAAAGGTGGAATCTATACAATGAAATATTAGGTAGCCGTAAAAAGGAATGGGGCATTGATACAACATGAGTGAACCTTGAAAATATTATGTTCAGTGGAAGAAATCAGTCACAAAAGACTAATTTACAATTTCATTTATGCAAGATGTCCAGAATAGGCAAAGCCATAGGAAAGAAACTAGTGGCTGCTGGGAGCTGGTGGGAGGAGAAAGTAGAAAGGGATTGCTAATGCATACAGGATTTCTTTCTGGAATTATGAAAATTGCTCTGGAATTAAATGGTGGCTGAGGGTTGTATAACTATGTGAACATACTAAAATCCATTAGACTGTCCACTGTAAAGTGGTGGATTTTATGGTGTGTGAATTATATCTCAATTTTTAAAATACATCCCGAGAGAAAATAATAAATCAAATTAGATTAGCATTTCCAAATGCACATGTTTTTGATCAGGCCACTGAATATAAACAAATTTAAATGTAGTTTTTTTGCTCTGTTACCATAAACAAAAATCTCTTTAATTGGGAGCCAATTTTTTATTATTTCCTATCATGTTTTTAGCGCCTACTCTGTACTAAGCATTTACCCACGTCATTTCATTTAATCCTCTGATCTGTTTGATCATTATGCCCCCCAAATAGAATTTTCTTCAGCTTTAAAAGACAGATAACAAAGAGAGGATTTTGTTATAAACATAAGATTTTCTGACACTAAGACTATGTGCAAGACATGATGATTTATCCCAAATAGGTTAGAAGATTTTTGATAATTCACGAAATGAAGAGGTAAATGAAGAAACATTACAGTATAGCACCAATTGCCTGAGATACACTAACAGCGAGAGTGTCGACCTTTCCCAAGGAACGTCCACCTACACAGCCCTGACAGATGCACAGCCCTCTCAAGGCCCTGACGCCCTGACCTGTCCTGCACACCACCTGGCACAGGTGAGACGGGTCCTCCCCGCCCCAGGGCTTTTCGGCCCAGTCTTCACACACAGGACTAGCGAGAAGAGCAATTACTGTCATAACCAGGTATCTTCTTGGAGCCATCCCTAAGTATCTGCTTTATATTTGAAAATGTTTTAAACTTCATTTTTTCCTAACTAGTCTACAATTTAACTTCCTCTAATTCAGACTGCCTTTACCACAAATAGCATGCAGCAGGAAAACCTCGCCAGCTGGCTCCATGCTCAGGAACACAGAGTCCATCAGGCATTGCCTAGTCCAGGTGTTGCTGGTCCCACAGGAATCTTTATGAATGGCCCCCCAGTGCCTGCAGGCGAGCTACACTTCCCCTATATGCAGCAGCCCCAAACACTTTGCATTAACATGCATGAAATTTACTGTGATTCTTATAAGAGGTAAAAGAATATAGGCCATACTTAAGTAAACTTAAAAAGGGTATGAGAAATAAAATTTTCTTTGAACTAGATACATACCATGTCTCATGTAAGTCTTACAACATGTGATGCCTGTGTGTCAATATTCTCATTTTACAGATGGGGAAACTGAGGTAGAAGTGAGTTAAATAATTTGAGATCAAATAACCAGAAAACAGTAGAATTGAGATTTGAACCCAGGTCTGTGTGGCTCAAATGGCAGCTCTTTCCTCTATACTATACTACTTTGGCTAAAAGTGCATATTGGAAATACTTACCAAAAATGACATCCTGTCTTTTAATGACGTCCTTCTCCTGCCTACTACAAAATGAGGGGTCCACCGCAAGACTCCAAGATTCTGCTTCAAACTCCTGGGCATCACTGCTGAGGTCACTCCACAGAGAAGAATCCACAACATCTAATGTGTGTTTAGAAAAAAATAAAAGGCAGCAGTGGAGTAATACGTGTCACACAAATAGAACATCACACATACCCATGTTGACAAAGTCATCACACTAAATAAATCTGCTACAAACATAGCAACAATAAAGACAAAATATCATTTCTGTGGAGTCAAAATATCCAAAAAGCAAACTTGTAAAATGGCCCAAATAGGACAGGCCCCACGGAAACAAAGAGGCAAATATTAAAACAGTAATTCCATATATGCAAAAATATCAAAATAAAAGGCATTTGAAGATTCTTGTGCTTGTTTGTTTTGACTTGCTCTATTTTAGTTTTATTTCTGGTAACCCTCAGAGTCCATAACATGCTTACAGAATCTGGAGACAGTGCTTTTTTTTGCCCCAGGTTATTATGGACTGTTTACTTAAATCTAAATTTTGCAATTGCCTGCTTGATTTGCTGTTTATCTGGCTTGTTGTCTTTAATGTAAACATTAAACAGCATGTAAGAACTCAGGTCACATGTGAGAACAGATTTTTCTGATGGAATTTGACAACACACACACACACACACACACACACACACACACATTCTCTTTCTATCATCAGGAAAACTAAATCTTATTTGTACAAATGGTACTCCTTAAGGAGATTCCAGCTCAAAGCAATGAAGATGACAACAGAGCTAAAACCTTAAGTTTAAAATTAAAGAAACAGATTCCCGGGACAGTGTCCACTCATTTCTCCTGCCATTCCTCGTCTTTCATTTGGGTTTCTTTCATTCGTGACTACAACCTAGATACACAAGCAATTCCCAAGCAATTCCCACAAGCCATCCTATAAAACATGCTTTAAAAAATGCTTTAATCCTTTTAAAGTAAGAATGACAGACAGAGATAAATATCTCAGAGATCCATGCAAGACCAACCTCAACAAAACTACATCTTTGTAATATTCAATCCTATTCCAAGTCATCGCTAGCTGTACAACTTCTTTTAAGGAATAACAAACACACAGTGTATTTTGTTCTCTTCACAATGTTTATGACATATTCTTTTAGGAATATGTCCATTTTAAAAATGAATATGTTCTTGGTCACTCTGGAAGTTTGCTCCTGGGCTAAATGTTGGTTGCTGTTGTTTTTACAAGGGAGGCCTAGATCCAAAAAATTAAAAAAATAAAGACACCAGAAAACAGAATTCTTTTTAAAAGACAAAACACTAAGTTTCACTTTTATATTTTTCAGAAAATATTCTTTCTGGCAAATGCTCAAATGCTCACAGCAACACAAGTAAATGCATGTGCATTTTCTCCTCACCTTCCATTAAGAAAGACTCTGTGGAGGGAGAGGAGCCCATAGACTGTAACAGCTCATCGGAATGAGACCTGCTTCTCCAGGTGTTTGTGTCACTCTCAGACTCCACGGACATCCCAGGCCTCCTGAAGCTGGAGGGATGGAGAAGGGGGAGGAGGGAGAAGAGTTAGCCCCAGCAGTGGCTCTGAGATGTGAAGATGGAAACCACACTGCGCCTTACCTTTCCAAGGTGGTACCTGGAACACTTCTGGACATGGGAGGGGCTGGGCCTGCAGTTTCCTTCCTTCCAGTCGGCAATCCAATAGGCATGGAAGAAGAAGGGTGCAGAGAGAGACCAGGCTGTGGGACCTCTCTAAATGAAGAATCTGGAACTCAGAATGGAGGCTTCATGCAGTTTTCATAGAGGGCAGCAGTCACCAGTTAAGGTGGTCACTACAGAGCCAGAGAGCTAAGCACCCGAACAGTCTAACATGACGCATGCCCAACCTTGAAACCAGACTCCTTTCACATCCCGACACCTGCTGCAAATGTCCCTCCCATTTCACACGCTCCTGATCCCCATGCTGCAGGCCCGCTTCAGCATCTCCACTTGGAGACTGTGGGCATTCTGGGATTACACAAACAAACAAGAAAATGGAATGGGGAAGCACTGGAACAGCTTTCCCATAAACCTGTGCTTGCACTCCTTAGAGCCAGCTTTAAATGGATGCAAGGTGTTATTAGTGCTATTACTAGTATGCACATTGTGTATATAAATAAACGCGGGCGCGCACACACACACACACACACACAGATCATGTCAATGGACTGGAATGATGCTGGGGAGTCTGTTTTTTAGGGTTTAAGAATTTCAGGTAAAAGAAACTTATGAGTCACACTGAGCTGTTCTATCTCATGTACTGAAAATGAAATAGTGCTTTAACACATTTCTGGTCAGTTCTAAAATGTTACAGACCTACCTGCACTGACATTTGATGTCTACCATAAATGACACTCAGAAAATATTTTTAATGCTATAATATTACAGCTCTAGTATATACCTTCTCAATCAAAGCAGGATGGGGGGGGTATTTATTCTCACAACTCCCAAGTAAAGAGAAAGAATAAATGGCATTTTACCAATTCTAAGATACTTTTTATTTTTATGCTTAACCTTATGAAACTGAGCTGTATCTCATTACTAAGGTCAAAGGAACTTCCAGGGTCAAAGCCAGAGAGTAAATGATGTTAACAGTTGTTACTGCCTGCATTCACTCTACTTTTTGTAATATTACACCAATTGTATGTCACCAGGAATTTGCCAACCTCATTGTTCCCCTGATTCAAGTGGTTTTTAAAACACTGGTCACACTTAGTTATAGCATTGAAATGAAAAGTGACCACAAACTTAAAATGCCTGATGCAAGTCAAGCAGTGCAATTTCAGACAGAAGAAATTGCAAAATCTCACAACAAATCAGGATTTTCAAACTTAGGAGGCAATGGTGTCACTGGTTCTGGCATGCAATTTAAACAACTGATGAAGGCCACCAATTATTTTCAAGGGAAATGGTTTAATTTTCAGCAATGTGTAATTCAGGGAAAACAGCTACCAAATTTCACCATATGCAAACAAAACTCCAACATGCCTTGAAATTGCAGGCATCCTAAAGGAGCCGTTGCAATCACAGCCTCAGGCAGAGCTCATAAAAGGCACTGGGTTGCTATGACATTGGGCAACAGGGTCTGAGAAGCATCTGTAGACCCCAAACGTGAGGATTTTTCTCCCCAACTTTGTGATTCTTAAGAAACATGTGTTATGTATTTGTATGGATAGTAAGCACTATCACTAGGAAAACATAAAATTGGGTACATTTTATGTACTTCCTTTCTCCCCCCAAAGGGTTATTATTAAATCAATGGTGCATATTCACTATATTTTTTTTTTGCTTTTTTTAAATATCCTTTACATTATTGTGTATCCCCTGTAGGTTTCCCACCACCAATTCAGCCATGAACCATCACCATAGTCCTATGTGCTCTTTTCTCCCCTATTTTGGTCTCTCTTCCTCCTCCTCCCCTGTAGAATGTCTCTTATTTGTGGTTGCCTGCTAGTTTTTGCTTTTGTTTATGTTTTGTGTTCTATTTTCTCCTCTGATTTCTTGTTTGGCTCTCTTATTGTCCTCCTATATTCACTATACTCATTCTAGTTTAGACTTGAGAACTATCCTACCTCCTTCCACATCGTCCTCTCTAATGTAAAAATGCCATGGACGATACAGAGCTCAAAGGCTCTCAGGCTGGCATAGAAGCTTGTGCCATTCTGCACCTCTTTGCATAACTGAAAATTATGCCAAGCACATGTTAGGCAAGAAAAAATAACTCAGCCAATGAGAAAAGAAAAGGAGGGGGCATTTTACATTGGAAAAACGTGTGGTGTGTACAAAACTGAAAAAAGGGTGTCGCTTTCCATATCACTTACTTCCAAGGATGGTCTGTGGCTTGTTCTTGTTATATTTCTCTTGGAATTTCTGGTAAAGAACATTAGAAACACATAAAATAAGATCAAAGCACTACTGAACTATAAGAATGTCCACACAGTGACACAGAACAGTATTTATCGATATCACTGTTACTGTATTTCAAACAAAGGAATTCAAAGCAAAAGACATTAAATACACCAAGGAGAAAATGTAATGACAGTGAGCCGCACGTGTTGTAATGAAATGAACCTCACAAATATCCAGTTTTATGAAAAGCCTCAGGGAAATCAGAAATCTCCAAGGTCTATGTCCAGGCCCAGGCTGAAAGGGGAACCCTCACCTTTCTCCTTGCTCTTGCTATGCCCTGAGCATTCCTCCTGCCTCAGGACACTAGGACCTCAAGCATGGAAACATCACTCTCGACTCTGCTGGCACACTGTGGGTTTCACATAACCCAGAGGTGGCGGCTCTGGGCTTCCCTCTGAGAAGTCATCATGAGTTTCTGACATGATTGTAGAGTGGGAAAGAAAGGGAAGGAATGCCTCTAGCTACTCAAACCCACCCGCAGCGCATTACTCTTCTCTAGTCCAGTAGACTTCAGGTTGCGATCCCGGGACCAGCAGCATCACAGGAAACCTACACACTTGGAGCATGTGCTATTGTGTCCCTCAACGATCACTTCGAAATATATCCAGACCATTCAAGTGAAGCCACCATCTAGATACAAACATGTAGTCTTCACAGATGACTGAGAGATTACCTTGGTACACGGAGGTGCAGTCTCTTTACAACCCTTATGTACATTTGCATTACAGTCTGAAAAAAAGGGGAAAAGATAGTGTCCATTTTACTTAAGTGAATCTGAAATGAGTAAGGCTACATACCGTGCTTTTACTGGTCAGTATAAAAATAATACACTAACATTAAAAATGTTCAGAAAACATAAACATATTTGCATCACAGGTGGCCCCACCATTCAGTACTAGCACACTGTTAATATTTTAGTTTCCCTGGAGAGATTGCTTCCATTCTGCAGAGGGCACGTTCAACTACAAAACCTGGAATTATGCATGGCCTACATTTCTGCATCTGCCTGAGAACTCACTTATGTGCCCTATGTGGTAAGGGATTTCTGACATCTGATTGGTAGAAAATGGCAAGATGCCTATGGAGATGGAAAGAGAGAAAACAAACTTGTAACAGTGCTGAAAAAAAGTGCTATTAAAAAAGGTCCCACCTGAGAGGAGTTCCTACTAACTAGAGAGCCAAACTGGAAGTTAGTAGCTTGCCTATGTTTTATTTCATGAACCTAAGTGGCCTCACCTCAATGAAAGGAAGAAATGGAACACTTTGGGCCTGCCCTTCCTGCTCACTCGGTCAGAGACCCATGGGGTCTTCATGGAAAGCTGCCTCACCTCTGGGTTATATTTTTGCCAGGCTGCTCTAGTCTCACCCACTTTCCCTCCCTCCTCACCACCACCCACCATGAGTCCCTGTTCATCCAGCCCCACACATTCTACGTAGGTGGAGGAGCCTGAGACTTATTAGAAACTTCTTAAGAAGGAACCATTCTGTGGGATAGAAGGACCTATTCAGATCCATCAAAGTCACACTAGAAAAGGGTTCCTGTCCACAAAGCCCTGGGTAACAACCATGACCAGCGCAGGTGTGCAGAGGCATTTAATCAGCACCTCACTGATCAATGAGCAGAGCCCAGGCTGGTCTATACAAGGGTCCTGTCGCAAACGTGAAAATCAGTGCTCCTCTCACCCAGAACAAATGGGAAGGAAAGGGGAAAAGTAGAGGCTATGAGAGATCACAGAACAAAGTTAGACTGAAAACTCACAGGAAGAGGGAGTCATTGATTACTAAATCTAGAAACTGAGAAATTTAGATATTTCAAGTGTGTTCTCCATAATAGAAAGAAAACAGACATGAAATAGGACCCAGAGGCCATGAAGGGAGAACAGGATGTGACAACAGGCCAACAGGTTAAGAGGGAAGTGGAACTTTGTGGGATGAGAGAGACCTGCAAGAAAGGCAAAGGCAACAAGGGAAGAAGAAAATCTGCGTTGAGAAGAACCAAGATGACAAAGATATCAAAGAAGCACTGTAAAATTAAACTTGAAAGATTCCCCCCAGAATGTGGAGAAGAAGAAGGGTGTAATTATGAAAGAGAAGATGTCATACAATGAGACAGCACAGATCACACCTCTCCAAGGAAGAAATCAGAAAAATTAGGTCAGAAGCAATAGTCAAAGTGACAACTGACAAAAACTTCTTTTTTCTTTTTTAATTTTATTTATTTATTTTTATTGTTATTTATGTCTTTTACATTTTGTATTCCCCTTGGGTAGCCCACCACCAATTCACCTGTGATTCATCTCCATGGTCCCTTGTGTTCTTTCTATCCCATTTTGTGCCCCTATCCT
>PVIJ01009912.1:0-17583 GCA_004024925.1 Scalopus aquaticus | reverse complement strand
GCAGGTTGTCAAAGAAGGAGTAAGGTCAGAACAGGCCCCCTATACTCTTCTACTATAATAGTAAGTGCCCAGATATAAGGGACCCATGTTGGGGGTAGAGAGGGGGGGAAGGTTTTGACCTAAGAAATTATTTAGTTGGTAAGTGAAATCAGTCAGAAAGACAAAGACCAATACCAGATGATTCTATTCATATGTGGAATACAGAGAAACAAAGGGACTGACAAAATTAAACCAAAACAAACCCTAGAAATATAATTAAAAAACTGAGGGGGGTACGCTCAATTCTCTGTGATGATTATGGGTGCCTTAGTGGTAGGTGAGGGGTGCTAACATACATCTGAAGAGGTATGAGCCTATACCCTAAATCTTATAGTGTTATAAACTGATGATACCTCAATGAAAGTTACAAAAAATAAATAATTTTAAAAGAAATTATTTAGCTGGGTAAATTGTTTTTCTTCTGTGGAAAAAAACGAAACAAAACACAATTATACCCTTAGAGCCACAAGGAATTTAGAGAGTTCAGAAGACATGTTTTAGAACAGATCAGCCTGAACACCATCTTTAAAAAAGAATTACCTGGAATCCTATTCTAGCCTATGAAGAGCAGAATCAAAATTAAGAGTTCAAGAATGGATCAAAATTCTTTTTTGCAAAGAAATTTCAAGAAGTGAAAGCAAGTACTAAAACCAATTAAACTAAGAATCACATCTAAAAATTTGTTGTAAGTTAGACACAGACTAAATACAAATATCAAATTATTCTTGAAATAGAAAATCATCCTTAAACATAGAATTAAAAAAATTAAATAATGAATTCATTGTAGTAATAAAGGTTAGGGAGGATAACTATGAGGAAAATTAAACAGCCGTTATAGGGCCTCCCTGGTGGTGCAATGGTTGAGGGCTGCGCTGTGGAGCTGTCGGCAGCATCAATGTGAGTTCGACGCCCAGCCGGGGAGAATCCCACATGGTGCAGCAGACCTCTCCTGCCTCGCCCACTGCTCCCCTCAGCAGTGTATTTCTGATCTGCCTGTTCTGCTCCCCAGTCTGCCTCTGGTGAACCCTCTCGCCACCCCACGCCTCTGGCCTGTACCCCAGCTTGTATGTATAAATAAATAAATCTTTAAAAATAAATAAATAAATAAATAAAGAGCAGTTATTAAGTCTTACATAGCCTTAAGAGTTCTTAGTAGTAGATATTAAGAGAGAATATCTTGCCAAATCCTTGGAGAAGACAAAAAGCAAAAATACATAAATAATATATTGTCTAAATAGCTAAGGCAGAAATCAAGGAAAATAGCAAAGAACTATAAAAGATAGCTGATAACCATAAAATTAAATGTAAATAAGAAATAAACCCTCATTATAAAACAAGTTTAAAAACATTTTAAAAAATGGATATCAGAATCTTAATAATTTAAATATTTTATATCATGTTTTTGAGATTAGAAATAGTAACCTTCACGATACACCCATGAAATAGAATTATTGACCAATAGCAGTAGACTTTATGTATGTTATATTCTCTTAGTAATGTAAAAAGCCTTAATCAAAATCAAAGTTAAAACCCCCAATAGTTCCCTCCCCCAAGAAACTATAAACCCTAAAATGTCTTCAAAAATGCTATGGGTTAAAAAAGAAATTAAATGCATATTCATAATTCTAGAATTTAATCCAAGGCAGTAATCAAATATGTGGATACGACATGTACAAAAGAATGCTCCTTGCACCATCACATGTTGTGAAAAAATTGGAAAAAACTTAAATGTACAATAAGGAATAATTAAACACATTTGATATCATCAAATCTAAAAGGCTGACTCTCATTATTACAAAGGATTCCATCAAAAAAGCAGTAACAATTTTTTCTTGGTAATACAATTTTGAACAGTTTTGAGTTTCTCCTTCAACCTTGTGCCTTCTATGAATCCTTCTGCATTAAATAATGGCCTTTAAAGCTCAATGTTTTTATATATTCTCAGCAATTCCCCTCTTCCATGGCCATCTACTTGACTAACCCAATGTAAACCAACATATTCTTCAATAGAAATACTGGATTTTCAGCGCACCTTGACTTTCTATCAGTCATTAACTGCAAAGGAGTATCTGAGGGTCCAGCTTTGTGACAGCTACTGTAGGGGATACAGAAGAATCATTGAGTGATTATGGTCTTTAAAGAAGCTAGTCTATTCTAGTATTTAAAAGAACTTATTCCTAACTCAATATTAAATGGAATAGGAAAAGTGGATCATAAACATCATGTGCAGGAACTTAGGGGCAGAGCAGTCTGGGAAGCCTTTGCAAAAGCAGACAAGGAATCTGAACCAATGCAGAGGAGAAGGGGAAACAAAGAAAGGAGATTATCATAAGCTAAGGGACAGAAGCAGAAAACACATGCAGTGGGGGAGGAGGCCAGCAGGCCTGGCGAGGGCTCTGGTGAGACCACAGCTGAGCGGGAGCATTTGCAGGGCCAGTCAGCAGGACACAGGCAGGAAGCTACATGGCCATCCGAAGAGCTTAGACATACCACAGTAAACAAAAAGAGAGGAGACCTTAAGGATAGGAGGGCTGATGACATGGTTTTAACAAAGATTAATGTGGTGAAAGTATTCAGAATAAACTAAAATTCAGAATAAATGAAAACAACAAGGGAGACAGAAGCCAGCACAATTTGCTCTCAGCAGTCCAGAACCAGTGATGAGACTCTACCCAAGTGGGAAGAGTGAGAATGGAAATGGGTGGTGTGGGGGAAGAGCTGTCTAATGCCCACGGTCTGAGCTTGTACCATTAACAAAGCAGGAAAGACCACCTCTTGCATGGGTATTCTGAGGTCAGTTTTAGCCACTCTTTTCTGGGAGACAACCCAACATCTGAGTAAAGATATCCACAGGTCTAGTCGCTCCAAGCCAGTGTGCCTGGAACAGTTGTGGTGATTATTTGTCATTCTGCCATAATTCTCAAAAGTGGCCATCAAATGACATGGGAGCTCTCTCTCCTTAGGCAACTGGAAATAAAGAAGTAGAAAGTGCGGGATAAAGATGAATCTAGGATGAAGAGGCTAAATATAGTATTTTAGAACAAAAGACTGGATGCCTGTACTTCTAAGCAATAAAGAGGAAAAGCATAAATGTCCAAGAGCTGAGTTTAGAGGGAACTCAGAGTGGAAAAAGGAGACAGTACAGGCGGTAAAACAATGAGTGGTGGGCATGGGAAAGAGAGCATTCACTAAACTAGGAGCAAAAGTGACCAAACTAGACTATGATTTGACCAGAAAGTGACACCCAAATAAGATTTCTGTTAAACAGTGAGGATAGGCGCCCAACTCAATGGTTCATGAAAAAGTCTCAGGGGTGGACATGAGAGCAGTGAATCCCCAACTTGGGGAGTTTGTCTTCCAGTTCTTCTGAAAGGTCTCGGTGTGGCTGGGGGTTCAATGGAAGGAACGCACCCTGGGAATAAATGTGGCACCACTCTCACACAACACCCCATCACACACGTACACCGACTGCTGACCAGGGGCAGGCCAGAGCCACTCCACAGCAATGCTGACAGCAGGTTTCTAAAAAACAGAAAACGAAATCGCATCTGAACTGCCTGAAGCTTTTTCAGATCCCATAAAAGAAAGAAATCAAGTGTCCAGGAAAGTCCATTTCAAGCATGCAGACAGCGCTGGCATCACAAAGATAGTGTCGGCTGTGAGAAGACAACGTGACCTGTCTTCAACCCTGCATGCAGACTGTATTTTCATCAACGCACAAATACTGACACAACATGGGTGATTTTTAATTATTTTCTAGAAGTTTAATGGGGAAACTTCCCTGGCTCTTCTTTTTTCTCTGTGCTGCCATCCCACCCCCAAAATGTTTCCCTAATTCTGATAAGCAGCAAATACCATGAAATGTAGTTTACCTGCCTGGGGCTGAATTCTTTTGCTCTGAAGTATTCTTTCACTCCATAAATATTTATTAAGTCCCTACTATGCCTAAGGTGTTGTTACAGGCACTGTGGATACAGCAGGAAATAAAGTCAACAGACAGAAATGAAGCCCTCATAGAATTTGATTCTGGTAAAGGGGACAGATAATAAAGCCCACATATAAAACACACACTTGGTTCCACGGTGTTAAGTACTACACGGGGTGGAGAGAGGGGTGAAGGGAGGGGAGGAATGAGCCAAGCATAGGGTGTCAGGAAAGACTCCACCCAGAAGCTATTATCGTGGTACCTGAGGAAGGGAGGGAGAACCCATGCGGCCAGCTGAGGGATGAGAGTTGCAGGGAGAAGGGCAGCGGGAAAGGTCCTGTGTGGCGCAGCATGGGCAGGCTCAAAGAACAGCAGAGATGCCAGAGTGATGGGAGGAAGGGGGAGACAAGACAGGGCAGATCATGGGGCCTGGCAGCCATTGGCAGGGCTTTGGCCTTGCTCTGGGATAAGAGGAAGTCAGGGGATTTGAAAGACAGGGAACTATGCCTTACCAAGGTCACTCTGGCTGGTGTCTTGGAAACAGACTTTAGGAAGTAAAAGTCGCAAGAAACCAATTGGAAAGCTACTGAAATGGTGGCTTAACATCTGGGTCATGACAACGGCAAGCAAAAAAAGTGTCTGGTTTTCACAGAATTTTGAAGACCGAGTCAAAAGAATTGCTGAGGGGTTTAGATGTGTATTGTAAAAGCAAGACATATAGAAATACTCCAAGATTTCTGGCAGGAGCCTTTGTTTGAGCTGCTGTGAACTGAGGGGGATCAGCTTGTAGGCAGACACAGGAAGGGCAGAGCAGAGCCTTATTTTGGAAAGGAAACATCTGAGAAGCTGTGTGGACACCCAGTGGAGGTGTCAAGTAGGCAGAGAGGTTTACACGTCCAGGCTTGTAGGAGACAATCACTCGCGGACAGAAGGCACTCTCCAGCCATCACAGGTCATGGCTTGTAGGTCATCAATCATACGTGCCACACTAACAAAGGTTTGCACGAATATGTCCAGAAACGACCCCTATCTGAGGAGGCAAAACACAAAGACAGCACTAGGCTCAAGAACTTACAGGAACACTGGAGTGATTCTTTTCCCAGGAGTGTTTTATCACAAACCAGACACTGCACAAGCCCAGAGAACGTTCCAGGGATGAACTGATGTCGACTCAGTTTCTCTTTGTCTTTGGCATCCTTGCTTTTTGTCTTCAGAAGTAGCAGCGGCAGCAAAGTTGGAGAAATGAGAAATACTGAAAGTCAGTCTGCTTACAGAAGCCATACAAACAATGTCTACATCTTTCCTCCAAAAACAAAGACACACATGGAGGAATATAGTAACACCAAATATACAACGCCCAGGAGTGGTGCTACTCTAAGACTAGCTAGTTGTCTTAGTTTTGCAAATGACTGTACAATATCCTATCAGAAATAGAGAGCTCTTCGGGGCCTCCCCGGTGGTGCAGCGGTTGGGCGCTGCTCTGTGGAGCTGTCGGTGGCGGCGATGCGAGTTCGATGCCCGGCCGGGAAGAATCCCGCGTGGTGTGGCAGACCTCTCCTGCCTCACCCGCTGCTCCCCTCAGCAGTGTATTTCTGATCTGCCTGTTCTGCTCCCCGCTCTGTCTCTGGTGAGCCCTCTCGCCGCCCCACGCCTCTGGCCTGTACCCCAGCTTGTATGTATAAATAAAAAATAAATCTTTAAAAAAAAAAGAAATAGAGAGCTCTTCAAATACGTATGTATATAATCTAAGGTCAGTGGCTTTCAAGGGAAAGCAGAAACTAGAGCTGCTGAGAAACTGGAGTGACTACGTCCGCAGACAATAGGCACAGAAACCTCCTTACCTTAGATTTATTACGAGGGCTAGTCATCCTGTTCATGAGGAAGCTGAAAGTTCGGCTCACTTTATATTTTTCAGAGTCTGATTTGGCAGGTATGATGTACTTATCCCATTCTTCCTCTTGAATTCTAAAAAAACAAACTTGTTACCACAACTTATAATATTTAAAGAGGGAGCTAAATCCAGCATATTCATACATACAGGTGAATAAGGATTCAACTTTTCTGTACACTTAAAATGTTTATAATAAGAAGTTGGAGAAATAACAGAAATCATACACTTAAGACTTTAGTCTGAAAACACTCCTTTCTCCATTTATGATGCTAGTAGAGATTTCTTAGGACAGGAGAAGTCAAATAGCAATACGAAACTGGGTTGTATTTATTTTTGGACGTAGAGATAATACTCAGCAGACACACATTCCCTTTGCAATATAGCCTGGGAAACAAACCATCTGCCTCTTGCTTCAGGCTCTCCCACTCAACCAGGCTATTTACAAGCTAAGAATCCCTAAGTTCTAAAGAGAGAGGACTGAGGACCCATCCCCAACAGAAGAGGCAAGTAAGAGTAAACTGTACCCAATCCAGGAACAACACTTATTTTCCTCTAATCAATATAATCATATATTCTTTAGGAAAAAAAAGTCCCAGCTATGGAAAGCTATATTTCCACTGGAGCTTTTGCTGATAAAGTCTTATATTTCTAATATTATTTGGGAGAGAACAAGAAATATATTAAATATCAACCAAAGCATTGCATCAAAAATGCGTAATATGTCTTCAGGCTCAGTATTTCCAAAACAAATGTCTCATAATCAAAATCCCTCCTCACCCTACTCATTTGCCAGCATTAGTGGCTAACACATTCATCCCTAGGAAATAGTCTTTGAAAGCAATCATATTATGGATGTAGACCAATAAGCACATGTTTACATAAGGAAATATTGAGTTCAATGACAACTTTGTTGGACTTCAGTTTTTCTCATGTGATTAGTGACAGGCTTAAATTAAATTATTTCTAAGGCCCCTTCCCACACTGAAGTACCATATGTACTTACCTAGTATATAGTATAACAAATCTTTTATTTAACCTCAATATTCTATATTTGAGTTCAAACATATGAATTCACTTAGAAAAAATAGTACATGACTTCAAAACTATTTCCTGTCATGCTGTCCTAAGGACACAGGCAGGACAGTGTGTATATCCTGATACTCAAACCCTGCTCAGTAAGTGAAACTGGGTTTGCTACTTAGAACCTAGGTGAAAAAAAAGAAAGAGGGTGAATAGAAAGGAATGCAGCCTACAGCTACCCAGAGTAACAAAAGGAAATTAGACCCTTTTCTTTCCTTTCTACACCCAACAGACACCTCTGGTCAATTTTGCCTTAGATAACTGAATGGTTAATACAATATGTAAAATTTCTATACCTCTTGGGTCCTAATGTAAACAGCATATGGCATAGTATTCAACAAGTTCTCTTCCGAATGGAGATAAAACACATTTGAAAGCTTAGAAAAAATCCTTTCTGGAAAGAAACCTTTTGTGACTACCAAGTGCCATCCAAGACCACAGAAGGGTGGTGTGGTAGGAGACCTGAGGGATGGTGAGGTAGGTGTCAAGAGTCCTCTCCCTTACTTCCTAGCAGGATACAACTAAACTCTTTCAAATAAAATAAAATTGATTCTTTTTTAAACTCAACTCTCCTCCCAGTTCCCCATGCCATATAAGTTTATACCAAGAACAATGTTTCAGCTTTGATTAAAAATATGTAAATGTACCACAATTCACCAAAGATCCTTTCTACCTATACAGGATGACATAAAATCATGCTACTTAACTTTCAAGTCAAATACTGACAAGACTTGAGAGATAAGGTAAACAGAAAAATATTGAAAAACTAAATATTAAAATCTCAGAAGAACCATCCAACCTGGTAGCAATGTAAATACCATACACACAACTGATAACGGATTTTGAGAACAGGTAACATAACGAAATCTCTGGGCAAAGGTAGAAAGTTGTTTGATTCCATGTTTCAAATGTAATTGAATTATGTGGTATTCACCTATATAAAAATTAGGTACTGTACAGAAAAATTGAGAACGGAAAAATTCCCGACTGATTTCACAACAGAATTTAACTAACTTAATTTGCAAATATCAGGAAAAAATTCATTTAAGCTCTCTTCAACATCCCCAAACAAGAATGTTTAACCTCTGTTAGCAATCTGATGACCAAAGAATCACCCCAGAATGTTTTTTATAAGCATTCAGAGACTTCAGAGACTCTCTTGGTACTGCCTTTTCCTATAGGTAAACAGGTATTTTAAAATATCTTAAGAACATGGGTCCTTAGTATCGTAATGTTTAATCTATTATCTCTATAATCAATTTTTAAAGAACTAAGCACCTAAGTGTTCAAAAATTCCCCACTATCCAAAGTAAAAATTGACACGGTGAAACTTCTTTGAGTACTCAGGTGCTCAGTTGTTGTTTTTTTAATAGAAGGTAAAAGGTATAATAGATTTAAGGTGGTAATAAATAACTGGTAATAAAATAACAGTCATGCCATATCACTCTGAAGACACCGGGAGGGCTGGAGCTTGTGCTCCTGCAGAAATGAGCTTACAAAGCCTGGAATGAGGCCCCCTTTGAACCTGGCTGCATTCTTTTCCATAAATTGATTCATATAAATGAGAGCATTCCAAAGAAGGCTGACTCTTGAGTAAAAATCTGCAATATGACCAAAGCAAAGCATTAGATATGGCTGGGGATCTCACTGGCATATCCAGCAAGATATCAGGAATAGAATAGTAGGTGAAATGAAAGATCTACTGGATGAGACTAACAGGGGATAGGACTCAAAAAGTCTGATGCTTTCAGCAGGTATTTTTTAGACCACGATGGACCAAAGAATAAAATAATAATAATTTTTTAAAGACCAGGAATGAGAAGACAGAAAGGGATGCTCCCCAAACATTCACCCAAGTTAAAGCCTTTATAGGCTAATATTTAACCAACTACAAAATTGACTTCTCCAATTATAAACCCCTCTCCTGATGGAAAATAAATCACTTTGGTTGTAAAAAAAAGCTTTAAATCAGTCCATAACCTCCAATTGTTAAAGAACTAATAGGGAGAAGACTACTAATTAAGATGATAACCAAGATGACAGTGAAATTGCAGAATTAGGAACTCGATTAAGGAGGAGGTAGCTGCAAGCTGCTTAAAACAATGCAAGGCAGAGAGAAACATCCCCAAGTGGTCAGTTATTCCCGTGGCTGCTGTCATCACCTCCACATCATGCCACCTTCATCATCATCATCATCCAGTCCTTATGGGACATTCTTAGTCTTCCTCTGTATCATTCTGAGAGGAACTGAGACCAGGAGGACTTGGGGAACGGGGAAGGCTGAGACACGGGACGGTGATTTTAAACAATATAGGAACAGAGAGAACAAAACAGCTCCCAGGAAAATAGAAGTGATTTACTGAAATGTTGTGAGCTAGCCACCACCTAGAGTAAGAGCTGGTTACAGGATAATTAGGGAGCAGAAAAACCACCACAATGAAACTTCCCCACCTCCTGGTGCCTAACCAACAGTCCCGCACATTGGACAACAAGAAGTCTGACAGGATACAGTCATGGACAGGGCTGGAGTAAGGGTGTCCCCCCGTGGACCCCCACCTGCTGTCAGGAGTGCTTTCCTTTTGCTTCAGTAAATCCACACGTGCTCTCATGATTGGTGTGGCGGCTGTTATTCTTCAACTGGCGTACACACCTGGACCCACGACCATCTACTCTCCTAACAATTTCTATGCTGGTCTCAAAATATAGGAATGAACAAAAAGGAGGCTTTTTCTTACTGATACCTTTATTTCAAGATTTAAAACAAAGTAGTACAACTTGATCTATGTATTTACCAGTTTCATACTTAAGCAAAATTGATCCTTTTCCTCTTTTTCCACATGGTCTCTCAGAGCCAAACATTTAGGCCATTCCTTACACTTGTTTTGCGCAGAGCCCTCGGGGCCATTTCAGTGTGACTCCTCAGCAGTTACTCAAGACCAGCAGAGCTCAACTATCCTGCTTGGCAGCTGCACAGCTTCCCAAGCCGTCCCCAGCAGTGACCCCACCTTCTAGGGAAAAGAGCCTTCAAGCTTTCAAACCCGCCTATCAGTCAGAAAACTGATAATGCTTAAAGTACTCTCTGCATCATTTATTCTTTGTTTCAGACTTAGCACTTCCAATCAATACTTTCTAAAACAGACAGCAGAGATCATAGGGCATATTCTATAACTAACCACCTAGGAGCCAGTTGCTGTGTTGAGTTTTTTTGAAGTCTTTTTGTCACTAAAGAGGGGCACACCTGATGCCTTTCTGAAGCAGGTGGTCTGCACACTGTTCCCCTTGCTTCTGTATATGGAAACTGTATGGCCCTAGAAATAATCCCCAAAAAGAACAATCCCTCCCCAGTTCCGAGGCCTGCACATCTGGGGACTGGAAGATGAGAGCCGCCCAACCCATGGCGGTACACAGGCACGGGGAGCAAAGGATTCAGGCAGGCTCATTACATAGAAACCTCTCCCAAACTACTGAACAGATATCCAAAATGACGTGCAAATATTTCCAAAGGTGGAGTAAGCAGTCCCCTCAGAAATTTGGAGAAGTTAAAATACCTTTTTTCTCCTGGCGGCTCCGGTAAGCTGTAAGCTCTTTGCTCTACAAGACATAGAACAACATAATGAAAACTAAGGCAGACAAGCTAGCAGTCATGTGTTAGCCTAAAATATACATACTTAATCATGTTTTATCAATATATATACCACCAGTTAGGAACTAATGAGAAAACAAGTCATTTTACATAAGCAAGGGATTGCTCTGGATACCTTTATCACTTTCCCTAGAATGAACAGGAGGCCAAAACATAGTAACATTTCATGAGTTTATGAACTAAGTTAGCATCAGCCAAGGGCAGCAAACATTTTCAGAAGTGCAGAAAATTAGTTCTATATCTTTGGCTATTTCTCACCAGAGCTTCATCTCTTATTCATAATACTAATCCCCCCAACATAGAGAATCAATAAGTATCTTAGCACTTTTATAGCAAAGCTCAAAAGAAAAGTCTTCCTTAAGGCCAGCATAAGGAAAAGTCCGTGTTTATGTAGCTACCACCCTTTATAAAATCCTTGCAGCAGCCAGATCAGGGAGGTGCTCTGTGGCTCCTGGGAAGGTAGAACCACCTTTCCCAGTGGATTTATTGGGGGTATAGAAACGGCAGGTTCATGCAAGCAGCTTAGCACCACCTTGTTTCCAGAACTGGAGTACTTACTACGGGGATGGAGCAGAGACACTGATTTAGACAGTGAGAGAGACTGAAGAAGGGAGCGGCCACTGTGGAGCACACCATCTACAGAGCAGGGACAAATCCTTTACCGTTACAATCCAGAAGAGTAAAGAGGCTAAACTAGGCTGCAAAGGGAGATGGGCCAGATATATAAGGAGGAAAACTAATAAATACATGTCCTCTGACATATGTAATTATCAATTTTGAACTTAGTACTATTTTGTAGGTAATAGAAAATATACTTCAAAGAATTTGAAAGTCTCATTTTACTATATTATTAAAGCTCCTCAAATTAAGTTCCTCAAATTAATCATTACCCTTATAAATAGGCTGAGCTGCCAAGAGAATAAGCTTCATGTCCAAAATAATCCAACTAAAAAAGTGCAAGAACCACGCTCAGGCAGCTGGACAAGGTCTAGTAGGATTGATTCCATCCATCAGCGCATGAGAATTTTCAAAAACACCTCACTTGTCAAATTCTTACAATGTAGAGCTCTTATGGCCATCTTGGTGAGGTTGCCATCATCACCTTAGTATTGTTTCTCTCTATCTAAACTCACAAACCAAAGGGAGGACAGGACTGGATTTTGTTTCATGTATATAGAATTATACAACGAAGTTGCCACCACTGTACTCTTGGTTCATAAAAAAGGCACGACAAAATGACAGTATGTAACCTTTTGGAAGTAATATGGAAGAGAGGATATCACATATAAGAATAAAAAGGAATGAAAGGCTATTGTGTCTCTGTATTTCTGTATTATAACTTATATACAGGAGTTTCCCACTGGGGCAAAAGGAGACTTAAACTCTGTTCAAATACAGATCATTTCTATAACTATTCAAAACTCATCAAAGAGGGCTTACAGTAAAACAAATGTCAATTTACCTCTCATTAATCTAAGCAATGAGTATCTTTCTAGTCAAGTTTTCACACCTGTGCTTTGATCACACACAGTTAAAAATTAATCCTCCTTAAGCAAACACACATTAGACTCCTTGTACATTTAGTGTGTAACCTCAACCTAAATTGCTTGTTTGCAATTCTTGACTTTTGGGAAGTAATAAACTTCATTAAAATAGCCCTATCTTGAAATACACTGTGTAAAGATAAAGTTTTCCTCACAGAAAAACCAAGGGCTTTTGATGTCACAATTTATTCTTTCTAATTCAAATGCAAAGATTTAAGGGTTGTATGTAAATGAAAAGATACTTTCTTACTCATTAAAGAATTCATAAAATAGAGCTCTTTTCCCTTACAATCAATCAATTTCCTCTCAATCATCTCATCAATAATTTCAAAGTTCAGAAATTTCTGACTTTAAAAAATCAAAGATACTGCAGATATAAAGGCTAGGTTCTCATTCTACACATTGCACAGAAACTTGAAGGTGTTTTCCAAATAGCTAGAGCATAAAGTTAATATCCCCTCTAGGACCTATGAGGGAAAAGATGTCTAGCTGGATAAAAGGATCCCCAACTTAAACAAAGGCTAGGGAGACCCAGGGTGCCTAGAAACTCATAAGATGGTAAAAAAAAAAAAAAATCCAGGGTAAATGCAACCCTACTTCTTTTTCTGTTCCCTCAAGGCAGCTTTATTCTTTCTAAATTTTTTCTTCATCTACCAATTCTAAAAATTAAAACTGACACATTTGTTAGTAATCTTGCTTTTTCCTCTTCCAGTAAGTCTTACCAAAGAGAGAAAAATAATATGCCTAGTAGAGCTTGTTTTGTACTTTATCAATTCATTCATTGACCTATTCATTCAAAAATTTTTACTAAACATCCCTATACCAGTCATTGCTTTAAGATTACAGTTCCGAGTACAAAGATTATGTCTTCTATATTGTTCCAAAAAGCATAAAGATGCAAGACAGCAATATAATAAAGAATAAGAAAAAAGGAGTAAATTAAGTCCCATTTTAATTCATGTATAATGGCTAAATGAGAAGTATATCTCTTGTTTTATAAGTCTTTCATGACTCTTCAGGATAATGGCTAAAAAGGGTATTATCTAACATATTGACAAAAATTTTATGACAATGCTATATGTTTCAGAGTGCCATGACATGACATGCACATATGAATGTGATTATTACATAATACAGTTATGTACAGAACACATGAAATAGTTACATTTTAAAATAAAGTTGAAAATGGGGATGTTGACTGAGAGAGTCTATAAGGGCAGTTTTGAGTTGTTTATAATTATTCTATATATTAACCTGAATTCACTTTTGAAAATTCATCAAATACCCCCTTTCTGTAGGCATACTATATGTGAATTAAAATTTTATTGTATAAAAGTCATATTTTTGATTTCTTACATTGCCACAGAAATGTTGAGGTATTTGCTCATTTCAAAATTGTTGTTAGTCAACTCTCTGACTCTCCTTGCCAAAGAAAGGAAGAAAATTCATTTGGCAATGCTTAGATTCTAAGGAGTTGGATTATTTCAGCAAATTATCAACAGATAGAGGGCAAAAGTATTTTTTAATAAAATCCTCCAACATGCTTACAATAAGGAACCTAAAATAATATCTAGTTTATACTATCTTTGAAGAAAACATTTATCTATGAATAAAGCAACAGGGTACACATATGTATAATTTCATCAAAATCAAATCTATAACTTGATTAGTAATCCAATGAGAAAAGGATTTTGCTAACCTAAGAAAAAGACAATTTGAAAAGAGAACTGAAAAATTTAGCCTGCTTGTCTTATCCAAACTGAAAATCTGCTCTGGAACAGAATTCGTTCCAAGTCAAACGGCAAGCAGTTCCCACTTACCTTCACCTGAACTGCACACTGTAAAATCCCGCACCAACCGAGATTTTCCCAAGGAAATTTTGGGTGATGAGCAGGAATAAGAACGTGAGCGGACTCCAGAAAGTAATGATTCCTAAAAGGGATCATAATAAAATTAAAAATAAATTCTCCATAAAATTTGAAAGTAGTGTTGACTATGAGTGTTACTAAATCAGCAACTTTGAAAAAAATTTAATCTATACATTTCTGATAAAACCTTATTAATGAATTGTTTCTGCTTGCCTCTCACAACTTTAAAAATGTTAGGCAGTTGGCCCCCAGGGACCCTAGCCAAATGCTATCCCCTGCATTTAAGTCATGGATGGTAATTACTTTTCATAATAATGGCACTTTGGAAATCATCCAGAACCCTTTGGCAAAAAGCTACACAGGGTAATTAGAGAGGCAAGGCAGGATTTATTTGATAGGACAGATTCTTCTTAAAGGTGAACAACATGGGACTATTTCACAAAGATTAAATTACTTTTTTTCAAGTAAGGATGAGTTTTTCATATTCAAAATGCAAAACTAACAAGTGTCTGCATTTAACCATACCCACTTCTTATTACCCAGAAATAACACATGATCTTCAGAGTCACAAGATGATGACAACTCTCCAGGCTTCCCAGCTGAGGGAAAGAAGTTCAGGATGTATGGTCAGAGGGTTGAGTTCTGACTGGGACCAGGCTTGGTCAACTGGGACAAGTCAGTCTCATCTACTCAAAAATTAAAAATACTGCTTAGGTACTAGGTGAGTTTTGAGAAAATTATATGTTTTGTACATAAAATATGTCTTGTAAATAGTAGAGCATATACAAAAATAAAGCATTATAACAACTATATGTGCACAGTCGAGACGTTTGGTCATAGTCTTGTTGTTTCACAGCAGTAAAACTCAAACTGAAAAGAAATAAGTGCACAATAATAGAAACCAAAAAAGAAGGAAACATATGTCCAAACAAAAAGGGATTTCTCTGCAAGACTGGAAGAGTCAAGTTAAAAAAAAAAAACCCACAAAGGGCCTCCCTGGTGGCGCAGCGGTTAAGTGCTGTGCTATGGAGCTGTCGGCAGCGAGTTCGACGCCCAGCCAGGGAGAATCCCACATGGCGCAGCAGACCTCTCCTGCCTCGCCCGCTGCTCCCCTCAGCAGTATTTCTGATCTGCCTGTTCTGCTCCCTGCTCTGTCTCTGGTGAACCCTCTCGCCGCCCCACACATCTGGTCTGTACCCCAGCTTGTATGTATAAATAAATAAATCTTTAAAAAAAAAAAAAACCCACAAAAAAACAGCCACAAAAACATGTGACAGTCCCATGTGAAAACGCTAACCAGAGAAAAGTTGTCTCCTATGGAAAAACTGACAAGTTTCGGATGTTTCATATTAGTTCGTGCAGCCAGAAAAGCTCAACAAACATCATTTCTGCCCTAGTAATATTATTTGTCTCTTCATCTGGGTCAAGTTTTATGTGAACAAATCTGATCACTTAACCCCATATAATACTACTGCCAAAATTTTCCAAATATGTGAAAAGTTGCATGAACTGGTGGTAAATTAATGAAAACGTAAATGAGCCCTTGTAGGTAAGGACTATACAAAGTAAACACCATGATAGAGATGAAAAAAACAGACTCATTCAAACAGGCCAAGGGTCTCAAATAAAAAAAAAAAAAATAGCTTGCAAGTAGGAGCAAAACATAATTTATCTTTCAAATAGATACATTTAGACAACTTATTTTCTGTGCTTAACTATAAACTAAATTAATAAACTAAATGAACTCTGAATAAGAATACCTTTGTCTGCAGGTTATTTGATAAAGAAAGTGATTCAGTCCTGGAGATATTAAAGTCTGGCTCAGTGGTGGTCTCAAAAGAGTCCAGTTCATCCCCACTAGGAATCCCCATTCTGGAGGAACTCTGCAGCCTTGGAGTGTAACAGACGTGCGGCTGTTCTGGATGTCCTTCCCCTTCGCTGTCCACGTCCAGGGCATCAAGGCTAGAACTGAAGCATGCAGCAAGCAAGCAGGTCAACCACAGAGTGAGGAGATGGACTGAGTCACTGGTTTCTGTTTCTCTGAATTCGAATTCTCTCACAGTTGTTAGGCACAACAGGTATTCATTTAATTTATATTTAAGTCAGTTTTTATTGCTCTTTCCCTCCCCCAAAGCCTTTTCTCTTTTAAAACAAAATTCTATGTTCCTCCAGATAAACATTTCTACCTAACAAAAGACATTCTGAGTACTCTAAGGAAAAAAAGCTTGCCTAATAGTCTCATTTGCTTATTTTAGCTTTTGTTTCTGTTATTCGTGGAATCAAGGCTCCAAAGACATCTCTGAAATCAATGTCCCAGAGTGTTTGCCTGTTTTCACCTATATATTTTATAGTCTCTGAGCTTACATCCAAGTCTTAATCCATTTCGAGTTAATTTTTGTGCATAGTGTGAGATAGTGGTCTAGTTTCATTCTTCTATACAATTTTCCCTGCACCATTTGTTGAAGAGACTTTCCTTTCTCCATTTCTCTATTGCACACTCTTCGCTCTTTTGTCATATATAAATTGCCCATGCCAAGTTAGTACTGTCCTCACAGTAGTTGTTTTGTAAATGGAATTAGTATAAGCCCCAAATAGTTACAGTTCAAATACATAAAATGTAAATAAACAGTCACAGGGCTGCTGGGGTAGGGGTGTCCTCTGGAGAGATCTGCATGTGCAAATACGCAGGGTGGCATTCTCTCTGCAGCCCCCTTGGCAGGAAAGGTCAGGGGGGTGGAGGGACACATAAATTATGCAAAGTCCTCATCCCAAATTTAGTGTCAAGGCACAGGTCAAACATGAGTCAAGTAAGGTCCCAAATGTGTCATATTATCATTTTTAGAGACTTTTAAAAATGATTCTCATGAGAAATCCACCTAAGAAGCAGGTAGTGATTCTGCTCAACTACTGTTCTTTCCTTGTTTAACTTTGATAGCCATAAAGTTCATAGGAAAGAACTTGACCTCCCACATTCCTGGCTCATTCCATAACATTTGCACTTTAAATCACTCAAACTGAGGCCAATGGCTTTGACATGCATGTTACAGCACAATGCACTTTTAAATGTATTTTTCTTTTAGTCATACTTTGAGAGTTACAATTTTATCAATAATACAATGAAACTATCTAGATTTTGAAATGTTAAGAACCAGAAAATGAAAACATGAATAACCATTTGGGTTATTTTTCTTTACCAGAACCATATCTAACAGCCACTGAATATCAGCTTATTAAATTATATGATGTTTGGAACAGAGATACAACATATATACTACTCGTATATATACATATATACTATACTATCTTAGTCCTTAAACTAATTCCTGAACTCCTCCCCCACCTTCCACCCCCATTTCTACCAAGCCTGCTCCCCTGCCTCCAAGCTGTGACATGTTACAGAGGCTTCTAATTACCTTTATTCAGACTGGATAGCTTTTCCAATATTCAAAAGAAGCAAGACTCTATCTGCAGCGGTGAGATGTTTAAACTTCCCAGGGCAAGACCATGAACAGAAAGTGTAATTTAGATAGCCTGTGAATGTTTGCATAAGTAGAACAGAGGGCGCATTGTGCCTTTCCTTCATCTATTCCTAG
>PVIJ01009911.1:62500-63699 GCA_004024925.1 Scalopus aquaticus | reverse complement strand
GGCGAGAGGGTTCACCAGAGACAGAGTGGGGAGCAGAGAACAGGCAGATCAGAAATACACTGCTGAGGGGAGCAGCGGGCGAGGCAGGAGAGGTCTGCCACGCCATGTGGGATTCTCCCTGGCCGGGCGTCGAACTCGCGTCGCCGCTGCCGACAGCTCCACAGCGCAGCGCTTAACCGCTGCGCCACCGGGGAGGCCCATGTATTTTTTTTTTTTAATCTTGACATTTTACTTCCCAGGAGCTCTGTTTTTTGCTTATTTTATTCTTTGTTTCTTTGGTACAGCATACTGTTCTTGTTTCATGGGTACAATATGTCTTTTTCTTTTAAAGTTTTCTTCTTGCATGGACTTTTCCCCCCTTTTCTTTTGGTGATTCTTGTCAAGCAATGCTCAGAAACTGTATGGGCAGAACTTGTTGAGTAGTAGAGTTTTCTGTAGGGAGTTATGGTGGCAAGTTAATTTTTTTTTTTTTCATTAAGGAATGTGCAAAAATCAGCAACCTTTGGGTTAGTCAGCCTCCTACAAAATAATTTCTAGTCTTAATTTAGTGTTTTGGGAATCATGTTGGATGTCTCAGGGCTCAGTGTGTATACTGTTTTCACTAAGATATTTCCCATTCTCCTCTCTGTTCTTGACTCCTCCCTGCAATCCTTGCACTCTACTGTACCTGTAAATCCGTTGTTTAGTTAAGAAAGGGGAAATTTCTTGACTCTGTTTTGTAAGGGTGAGGTTTGGAACCTAACCATTCCATTCATTCATTCATTCAGACCTTTGTATTTACCCTTTCTTTAGAAATGCTTTCAAGAGAGGGTTCCAGCTCATGCAGCCTTCTGCTGCTGTAGTTGGGTTTCACTCTTCTTGTTAAGCAAAGTCATTTGCTACTTACTCGGTTTCCAAAATTTGGCTGACATCCTGTCTACTCTATTTCCTGTCATCTTTTCCATTATCTTTGTCTTTATGCTTTACTTTTTTTTAAGTTGTTATTTTTAAGAGGTATGGGGGAAAGTGAATTTTAAGTGCACAAATTCAGTCTCAGTGTTAAAGCAGAAGTATAAACCTTTGAACTGGTTTAAGGAGAGATCCTGTACAGAGGTTTGTGAACACTTCCACCAGGGGGCATGTCCTGTTGAAACTGTTGAAAGAATACTGAAAAATTCCAGCACACAAAAGGAAAGAGGTTGAGAATGGAATAGCCACAA
>PVIJ01009911.1:0-57500 GCA_004024925.1 Scalopus aquaticus | reverse complement strand
TCATGCCTGGCAGCTCCTTGGAGTTGGAAGTGTCCTGTGATAAGACTTTGTGTTACCTTAAATATATCTTTTGAGTATGGATAGGAGATGGGTGTCCTTGTGTTGAATTTTGTGTTATAACTAGGATGCACTGTAACTATTTCTGCTCATGAATTTTTGAGCTCTTGAGTAACTCTTCATAGTCTTTACTGTGTGTGCAGATCCTCTGGGGCTCTTGTTAAAGCATCATCTCTCCAGGGGTGGTAGTGCTGTGCTGGTCTTTGGACCACATTTTGAGTGGCAAGATTCTAGAACACATCTGTGGAGTTCTCCTATTTGCCTTAAAAATGATGGCCTTCTCAGTCGCACCATCCCTCTTGCCTCAAAAGAAAGTCTTACTAATTGTAGGTTTGTGTCTTTTTAATGTTGGCGATTAACAGCCACGTCTTTTCTTTTTTTAAAAAAAAATAGCAAAACATCGAATTGCTCATAAACCTCACTCCAAACCAAAAACTTCAGATATTTTCGAAGCAGAATTTGCAAATGATATAAAATCCAAGGATTTGCTTGCTGATAAGGAACTGTGGGATCGACTTGAAGAACTGGAGCGACAAGAGGAATTGCTGGGTGAACTTGATAGGTACCTAATGACAGAAGATGATTTCCAGAGAAATTGTTTTTATACACATTTCCTTATTTTTTTCTCATAATATGTGCCAATTGGTGAAAATACAGAAAAGTGTAATATTAATATCAGTAATCCTACCAGCTTAAAATAATAATCTAGAATATTTTCTTTTAGGGGTCCTTACTCAGGCACATTCCCATCCATGTACTTGTACAGAAATACTTAAAATCATTATCTGCATTTTTGTATTTACAAGATTCTATCCATATTTTATAATAAAAGAGTATAATAAGTTGTACCAGATAGTTGACTTATAATATATATGGATTTTTTTATATATTACATTTCAAATGAATAATTTTTGTACTATAATCAGGATAATGGTGCACTTTTGAAAAAAATTTTACTTGTAAAAAAATTTACTTTGATTTTAAGTTTGTTACTGTAAAATGTTTATCCTTGCTTTTCTTTGGAAACTCTTGTTTATTGATTGAGTAGACAATTTGTAATCTGGTCAGGTAGCTGTATATATGAGAAACCTCACCAAACTGCCATTTGAAATACACATTAGCGCTCACTTAGAATTGTCAAAGTGCTCAATGAAATCTGTTACTACAGAAGTTCTTACATTATTTTGCTTAAATGGTGTACCATATGCAGTAATTAGATTCTGTGAAAAATAGGACACCAAGTACAAAAGCTACATCTATATTTTCTGAGGATTTCACTTCTAAATTCTTAGATCTTTTTGATTTTCTGGTACTGTTACATTAAAATCAGTTCTGAATCTTGGGATTTTTGCGGGGAGTCATGATTCTATTTTTGTATGATCTTATTATGGTTCCATTGCATTTTTGGTTTTGTTTATAGTAGTTCCTTATTCCTTTGTAGACAACATGGAAAAATGTGCATGTGTGTATAAATATATCAGTGTGCATATGTATAGATTCTTTAAAATTATAATAATGCATGTTAATAAAATATTCTGAGCATAAAAATAGAAAATAAAAATGTATTATAGTTGTTACTTTAGTTTCTGTTCTTTAAATAGATACAAATTCTTTATAAATTTCTAACACATTTTTGACTGAATTTTTAAAATTTTACTTACATTGTATATAGCCTATATTTTCCTTATAAAAGATGAAGAATTGCTGTATTCTCTTTGTAGTTTGAATAACTACAAGATACTATATTAGGAAGTAATGATTTTTGCTAATTTGTTTCAAAACATTTTTAATTAACCGAGAATTCTAATTTTAAAAAAACAACTGTATTCATAGTCTTAAATTTTACCCATTGAAATAAACTGAAAGTTAGAATATTTAAAATTCTAGTGTATTTAATCTTGTTGATTTTTTTTTTTCTAGTAAACCTGATACTGTGATTACAAATGGAGAAGATACAACATCTTCTGAAGAGGAAAAGGAAGATCAGAATATAAATGTGAATGTGATGCATCCAGTAACAGACTCTCTTACTCCCAACAGTTGTGAGAATGTCACACAGTCAGAATTGTTCAATGGTCAAGTGAATGGTCAGTTGAACTCTTCAATGAATGGGTCACATTATTACCACAGTAATGAAGAAGAAGAACAGAAAGAAGATGACGATGACGACGATGACCATGAAAATGGTTGTGATGCTTTAGGGTTTGGAGAGGACTCTGTACCAACAATATATTTTTCTCATACTGTTGAACCTAAGAGGGTTTGTATACGTTTAACTTTATTAGTTTTGCATATAATTTGAACACTAAGCAGCACCTATGATATTCTCACAGAATAATTCTAATATTGTTGATCATGTCAAACAAGAAAGCCAATTTTTTTGCCTCTTGTTCTGACCAGTTTATCTAAAAAGGAAAAAAGAAAGTCTTGTTAGTTAGCTGGTGATCATTGTTCTCTGAAACCATAGTAGAATTTGAATTGTTTAGGGTTTGGAAGGGGATCTGAGTTGAGTGGCAACTATACCTGTCCTGCATTCAGACAGTTTTCTTAAGAATTTTAGAGATAATTATATTGTGGGTGTTTTGGTGTATTTAGGGTATTGAGAGTGATTGCATTAGTTAAATTTTTAATTATACCAGGTTGTTGTTTTCTGTGTGGGCATAAAATGAATAGGAGCATCACGTGCAAAAAAGGGAAAAATTAGGAGGAAGTAAAAATTAGTTCCTTTTCTGAGAGAGTAAATATAAACATCTGCGGGTAATCATGACTTTAGAATTTTGGCATTTTAGAGCTAGGGGAGATCTGTGGAGATCTTCAAATAGAGTATTTTTAAACTCTTTGGTATCAGAAGACTTTGTTCCCTCCATACTTACTGTAAGAATCCTGGCATTTAAAATAGATCAAAGCAGGTTGGCTCTGGTTTGAGAAATAACAGGTTGCCTTAAGTCCATCCCCTTGTCCTCTCTCTGCTTGGAAGGAGCCACCAGGAAGTCATCTCTCTAATTTATCTTTCTTAAGGCCTAGAAGACCAGAGGACTGGTTAGTAATAAAACAGGGACTCCTTTATCTCAGTTCAGAGCTCATTTTACCACAAGGTATTCCTGTAAGGATTGCCTTTGTCAGAGTTAAGGGCCTATGGTATCAGTTTTATGTGTCTGTGATGATTATTTAATGGAACATGTTTGAAACATTTGCTGTTTTTTAGGTCCCTTAAGTTATCCCTGCTGTAATATGAAGTGAAATAACTATATGTTTTTTAAATATTCTAATAGTTCATGTTGAAAGGAGGCATCTCGTTAATTCTTGGGAAAAAATAACTGCTTAAGCAGAAAAAAATTTGTAATTCTTTTTTTTTCTCTATATAAAATTTTTCTTATTTTCATTTAGATAAAATAGAAGAATAAGTAATACTTGCAGGAATGTTACAGGGAAGAACAATCATAACTATAGAAAATGCAGTATAAATGCCTCGTAGGGACTAGAAAAATAACATCATTATCCGGGACATGATTGACTTTATTTTTAAATCCTTAGATTTCTAAAAATTAGAGGTATTTTAAAAATTGGTAATAGTTAAGCAATCCAATATTGTTTTTATGACTTAAACTTTATATTCTTAGTGAATATTTCTTTTGGTTAATTGTGCTCTTTGTTTTGAAATGCATGATTTAAGCCAAAAACTTATATCAAAATAATGGGGTGATGTGAAAGCTTGTAATAAATCTAGCAGTTAGTTGAAATGTATTTTGCTTTCTATACACTAATAAAGTCACTGAAGACTAGAATTGGTCATTAAAAAAGATATAATTTAATGCTGTAGAAGTTATGATAAGGTAAAGGCTTTTTTACCCTATTTGATAATGCACATCATTTTGGAGTCAAAATTTTTAAACTGTCTTTTACTATTATTTCTTTAATTTGTAGAGTTTATTGGTTATAGTTATGACCTTATTTTAATTTCTCAAAGGGATTATAATTTTTTGCTATGATATTTTTAGGTCCGAATAAATACTGGAAAAAATACCACTTTAAAATTCAGTGAAAAGAAAGAAGAAGCCAAACGTAAACGCAAGAACAGCTCTGGCAGTGGCCACGCTGCCCAAGAGCTGCCTACCATTAGGACTCCTGCTGACATTTATAGGTGAGCTCGTTCACAGAGAGCAGGGCAGTCTGTCCCCTCCCTCTTTTTTTTTTTTTTACAACTGTGTATTTGCAGGAAAAGGTTGTAGCACAGAGGACTCCACTGAAAAGCAGGGTACTCTGCCTGTAGAGTAAGTTTTGTATCTTAATGGCTCTCACAGGAGACCAGAGCCACCATAGCTTTCTAGCCCAGAGTGATTGGAATGTTGTACAGCTTTCCCCCTCTTTGCCAGTGCCTTTAGAACTTTAGCAGTTGGTGAATCACAAACTTGTGTTAACTTGAAAAAATGAGAGTTTGTTGTGTTTCTGGTGGGCTAGGACTTCGCAGCCATAGCTGTGACGATGCTTGGCTCGGTCAGTGATCATTGCCAAATGTCTTCTGAGTCAACTAAATTGTATGTAAAATCTTGTGCCGATCTAGCTGTTGTCACCCACAACATGCTTACAACTAAATTGCTACATTTTATTAGACCAGAGCATCTTTTCTCCAAAATAATTTAAATGTATCACTTGACACTACAAAAATATTATGATTGTGAAAAATTTAGGTATGTTTGAATAAAATATTTAAGATTAGCTTTTAGGAAGGATTTTTTTAATTGTTGTAAATTTAACCTCAGTTTTGAATTACCCTAAAGTGAGTGGGTGTGTGTTCTTTTGGATTATTTAGAGTCTTTGTTGATGTGGTGAATGGAGAGTATGTCCCCCGTAAGTCAATCCTGAAGTCTCGCAGTAGAGAGAACAGCGTGTGCAGCGACACCAGCGAGAGCAGCGCCGCGGACTTTGAGGACAGACGGGGGCTGGTGCGGAGCGTCAGCTGTGACGAGGCCACGTGCAGTGACGCCAGCGAGAGCATTTTGGAAGAGGAGCAACAAAATCATCAAAAGAAACTTTTGCCCTCATCTGGAGCACCTGAGGTATGTGGGGATCTTTAACTCTGTTTCATATAATATCTTTGACCAAGTTTTGAAAAGGCGGTAGTGACTCCATTTCAGAGGACCATAGGATTCATTTTCCCCGTTAACAATTATTTTTGGGAATACAAAATGTAAAAGACATAAATAACAATAAAAAAAAAAAAACAATTATTTTTGGAGTTGAAAAGAAACTTCTTTGAAGGAGCCCTTCTCTCCTTTTTAACGGCAGCTGCCATGTCTTCCAGGTATGGTCTGTAGGTCTTCTGTTTTATTGTCCTTAAATTGTTTGTGTATTGATGGATTGTTTTTGGTTGATGATGTCGGTTTACATCATTATTTGCATTTTGGGAGTATAGGAACCATCCCTCCCTCTCAGGTGTTATTTATTAATCCTTTGCACTCGAGAGGTGCTGCTATGGCGCCCAGGGGTTTAATGTGTCCACACGAGTGGCGCCGCTTCGGCACCCAAGCGGTTTGGAACTCGGTATGTTTATTTCCGATGTGTGATAAGATGTTCTTATCGCAATTACTTTTGTGGACCAGGCTCAGCCTGCGTCCTTAGCCAATTCTTAGCTTAGCTTAGTTAGTCTCAGTTGAGCATTGTGATACGTGTCCTGACAAACCGAGGCTGCATCTTGGGCATTGTTTTACTAAATATCACACAAAAACTAATTACAGAGTGTAATGTTTAACAGATTTTGTTGTATTCAATGTAAACATAAATAAATTGGTGAAATTTTATTATTTGTATATGTTTGTTTGAGTATAAAATGATTTCAGAGTATCTGTAAAACGCTTCCCTGATGTAGCCAAAATCGTCTCAAGTTGTTGGTTCGCCTGTGCGAAAAAGGCCTCGAGTGCAAAGGGTTAAATTTAATAAGCTGAGTAATGGCATTATTTATCTTGTAGATTCTTTTTTTTTTTTAAAGATTTATTTATTTGTGCATACAAGCTGGGGTATAGGCCAGAGGTGTGGGGCGGCAAGACAGTTCACCCGAGAGAGAGTGGGGAGCAGAACAGGCAGATCAACGGAAATACACTGCTGAGGGGAGCAGCGGGCAAGGCAGGAGAGGTCTGCAGCGCCATGTGGGAATCTCCCCGGCCGGGCATCGAACTTGCGTCGCCTGCCTGCTGCCAACAGCTCCACAGTGCAGCACCTAACCGCTGCGCCACGGGGGGAGGCCCTTAGCTTGTAGATTCTTTATACATATATTTAGTATCAAAAATCATAGAACGTAATTAGTTCTAAGCTTATACTTTTTGTTGATAATTTGATGAAAAATTAGTAGTCACTAGCAAATGTAATACGAATATTATGATATTAAAATAGTTCAACATTTTAGGGGTGGAGCTAAAAACATTACCAGCTTTGAAGTTCTATTTCTTTAAGATAACATTTTAAAAATATCTTAGAGCATGTATTATATTTTTTGGCTAGTAAATAATTTAGTGTCTCATTATAAATAACCACTAGAGCAGACTATAGTCATTTCATGATAATTCAAGTAGTAGATCATACTTTTTAAAGTGCATGATTGAATTAATGTTTTTTTAATTTATATAAATATTTTTTTTATGTATAACAAACATAACCATGACAGATAATTCTCTAAAGCCCTCATATGCTTTGGCCTATGCCAGTGAAAATGTTGAATGAAACATTCGGAGGCTGGGGAACTATTTGCAGTATAGAAAACTGTAGATCTGCTCCTCAAAAAAAGAAAAAAAATGAGTGCACACATATACTCTTACCCCTACATTGCACACAATTCTGTGTGTAGGGAGGGGAGGGGTCTTGGGAGGTGCCAAAATATGAATTCCTGTCTATGGAATAGGTATGTTATAGTTTCTATCTTGTGTTTGGTGGGTATTTAAAGTTTTCATTTTAAAAAGTACTTAGGAAGACTGGGGAACTCACACCTGTATTAATTAAACTGGTATAGTAAGATTTGTGTGTACATCAAATGCATATACAAATACATATGCTTACATATAAGTAGGCACATGTAAAACTTCCATTGCCTGTACTAAGTGGTACTGTTGTACTGAGTAGTAATTGGAGCATGGAGATCGTTAACTTTTGGGACAGTATCTATGATTAGAGTATTGTCTTCCCTTCCTCCTACTATAATGATTTTGGGTGACCCAAAAAGGATCTTTTTTTTTAATAGCCTTCTGTCTACCATACTATTAGAAGAAGCAGGTGATGGATATAGACTTGCACTTTTTTTAAGTATTTAAAAACTAGGTGTTTGTAAGGTCTTAATATGTCACCGTAGAGTCTGAGTTCAGCTGGAAACTTCTTTCTGCCTGCCCCTTATTACCTCAGCATTTTGTGTTGAACTGTTAACAGCTAGCATCTAGAGCCTGTGAATTTTTAGATAACAGAATAAATAGTTCATGATTATGACAAGCACATGAAAAATACCTTTAAATGTTAGAATATTGTCTCTTTTTCAGAGTATTCTTAATATAAGAAGGCTCTTTGCTCATCATGATACAGTGGAGTTTGTAGGAAAGTAGCCTTCCCTTGAGCTGGACTCAAACCCAAGGTTTGGGAAGGAAGAGGGAATTCTTTTTTTTTTTTTTTCTTTTTCTTCTCTGGTGGGGCATGGGGCAAGGTGGAGGAGAAGGTATTTTTAAAGTGCCCAAGAGACAACAGTGTCTTAAATAACTTTGTATACTTGGTAGACAATTGGAAGCAAAATACATGTGAAAGTTTATCATTTGTACATGAGTTCTTAGCAGAGGCCGGGGGGAGGTTCCAAATACCAGAAATCTTAAAAAGAAAAATAACTTTGGTTTTTAAATATCTTTATCAAGATGAGACTGCTATCCCCTCACTTTTCAAAAGTTCAGGTTAACTCCTCTTTGCTACAGAAGGACCTACATTACTACCTGTTTTTGATAACAAAGGACATTGGAGGAGGATTCTCACTTCTACAAAAAGTGAGAAAAGGGTCTGTCTGCACCGACTGCTCTGGATGCGCTGGAGCTGAAAGAGAGGCCCCACCCAGCTCCTTCCCTGGGAGTGGCTTTATGCGCTCTGTGCGCTTAGCACACCATCTTTACTCTTACTCTGTGTTAGTGTAATTTTATGTTTGTGTTATTTGTTATGATTGGATAGGTGGGTTTTGGGGTCGCAGAAATTTTTTCCATATAACTTAATGGTAATTGATTTATATTAAATTGCTTGTTTTACTTTATGTCATTTCAGCTCATGGAAAGTTTCAGATAGTGTGGGAAACATACATGCAAGCATGTACACTCACACGAGCATGTGTGTATGTGTCCTAATATATTTATATCTTTATATAACACGCAACATATATGTCTACATATAAAGATGTGAATGCATGGAAGATAGATCTTTGATTACATTTCTGGCAGTTTGTACATGCTACTTTTGTCCAATTGAACATATAGTGGAGTAGATTAAATCCAGCAAACATCCAGTTAAAATGAAAGAAAATCATACTTTGTGGAACCTCTGATTTCCATCATTGAACTAATTGTATTGAAAGTTCCGACTGACTAATATCAGCTTTTTTATTTTTGTTTTCACTCATCTCTTAAAGTTGAGGCAAGATGCGATAAACTATTCAAATAATTCCATGTGTGCCATCACTCCGAGCTGTCGCTTTTGGGGAAGCTGAGCTGTTGGCTGGCAGGCCGCAGTCGCTACCCGGCAGCTCGTTCATAAAAACCCAAGTGTTTTTTATTTTAATACATTATTTTCTCTAGCATGATCTGGGCACAAATGGAATGTATGAAAAGTTAAGGACCTTTTATTTACTGTTTTTGTTAAATATCAGATATAAAAAACAGTATTTTGCATTTTGTTTTCTTGCATATGTATCGTAAAAATCTACTTATATTTGATAGTGTAATTTAAATATTTTAATGATACTTAATTTTTTTGAACAGTTTTTTTAGATGTTATATTTTTGTCTATTGAATCTTAGGAATTTACTTTTAATGAACAGAAATGTCTAACAAATACAGGGTAGAGGTTCTGGAGGCATTTTATTTGCAGTTTATTACCATAATCTGACTTTTGTCTTGTAGGCTTTTTCTGGAACTGTAATAGAAAAAGAATTTTTATCACCCTCCTTAACACCACACCCAGCCATGGCTCATCCTGTGCTGCCCACCATTCCAGAACGAAAAGAAGTTCTGTTGGAAGTGTCAGAAGAAACTACAAAGAGGGTTTCAAAGTTCAAAGCTGCCAGATTGCAGCAAAAAAACTAGGCATTGCCTAGGAAATGGGAGTTTACATTCTAAAACCTAGTTTTGCATTTGTTTAGAATATATATAGCAAAATATGTTGTATGTAGTTTGAAATGAGGCATCCTGAGTTAATTTGGCAGCAAGTTCTCTTACCCTTATCAGTGGTATTTAAAAAAATCAAATGTTTGAATATTTTAAGATACTATTTGTTTTGTTAATTCTCTGAATACTGTCAACATTCTCGTCTTAAGTGTGCCCTATGATGCAGTGGCAGCATTTCGAATTATTTTTTAAAGATTACTGTTCATATGCATTGTTTTTGTGTTTTGAACTAAATACAGGCAGTTTTATGCCAGCTGTGATGTTGTGCATACCATATGGACCATTTTAAAGAAACTTTTAAAATTTCAAGTAGATCCAATGATTATATTACTTGCTTTAGCATTTGAAAGGCACTTTAAAAAAAATCTACTACTTGTAGGTTTTGCAAATAGGTGGCTATTTAAAAATCTCTCCCCTCTCTCATGCTAAAATCTCCGAGGCCTAAAGCTATGTGTACCCTATGGGAAAGTTTCTTTGATTGGGAGAATGGTGTTTTGTAAAACGTTTTTTTTTTTTTTCAAGTAAAAATTTTACGAAACTTGGTCTCTAAATGTGAACTTTATGACTGGATTTTGAATTGTCTTTGATTCATGTATGTGCCACATGCGCCACTTGATGCATCCGTAAACTGGCAGACCCCGCACGCACTAGTAATCTCCTAATCTGGCGTTTGCAGTTTTAACTGACATTATACTTTGGGAACAAAGAAAAGGTTGTCTAGATACTAAAATAGAATAGATTTTTTTCAATAAGAATTTCATATTTTACTCTTTCCAGCATCTCACTCTGTAAGGCTACTTTCGTGTTAGTAAATAATTAAAATAACATAGTTACTTTAGCAAAATTTCTTAGAGAAATTTATTCTAACAATGAAAATTATACTGCAAGTGTTAATCATTAGCTTGATGCATGCTAAAATGTAGCTTTTAAAAAGCATTCTGCATTAGTCCTAAAATAAGCCTTCAGTGCCAGTCCACCCTCTATTCATGGCTAAATATTTAAAGGTTATTTATAGCTTCTTTAATGAATTCTTGCTTAAACAAAGTGAAATTATGTCCTAGAAAAGTAGAAGCTTTTTGTAAGTAGCACAGTACAACTGTAAAAGTTTTATGAATATGTATTTTAATATGGGGGGGGTGAGCCTGAATCCCTACAAGTTTAGTGGATAATTCAGAACACAGTACTGATTTTGAAGATCTCCTCCAATTGTAGATTTGGTCTGTAGTAAATTTTGATCAAGTGCATATATTTGTCATTAAAAACTGGTTTTCTCTCAGCCCATCCCCTGCAGAAATACTAAACCAAACCCAATCAAGAATGTAATGATAGACACTAAGGAACTCCAAAACCAGTTGCTATTTGAGTGAGCTTTTCTGAGCTGGATTTTCTTCCAAAACGAAATTCTTTCTGAGGCTATTGAGATATTCTTTAGGTACATGTGATTTTGAGAGTCATTTATCATTTTTTTTTCCTGAACTTCACTTTGAACCTACTGTTGTTTATGTAGTTGATATTACTTCTTCAAAAACAGATGTTCCCCTATGGAACAAGTTGGTAGTAGAAGCAAAGGTGTTTGATGATATTTTCATATGTTCTGCTAAAGACGAAATGAAGTGGCTTCCAACAAAGTCTTAAAATGTAACAACATTATAGTTTTATTTTTTATATTAAATTCAAATTTCAATGGGATAAAATGAAGGTGGTCTTAAGGGGTCTCTTTTAAACTATTGCAAATAGAACAGCAAACAAAGATGTGTGTGTGTGTGTGTGTGTTTTAGACCTACAGGAAAATTGCCAAAATCTTAAGAGTTCCCATATACCCCACCACCCAGCTCCCCTTATTAAAAAACCTTGTATACTCATAGCACAATTATTAAAATGAGATTTTAAATTGGTGCAATACAGTTAACTAAACTGCAGTTCTTATTTGATTTTCACCAACTTTTTTTCTGTGTTCCTTTTCCAGAATCCTGTCTAGGACCCCACCTTGCATTAATTATTGCTCCTTTGTCTCCTTCAGTCTTTGACAGTTTCTTGCTTTTTCCTTGTCTTTCATGAGTGACATTTTTGAAGATTACTGGTCAGGCATTTTGTAGGATATTCTTCAGTTTGAGTTTGTCTGATGTTTACATGATCAGAACAAGGTTTTGCATTTTGGACAGGAATATCACAGACATACATCGTCATATCTGGGGGCTCATATTAACGATGCGTTTTAGTGTGTCATTTTGGGAGGTCCATGTTTCAGTATGTTAAATGTGAAGACTTGGTTAAGGTCTTCCAGATTTCTCTCTTGTAGACTGTTCTTCCTTTGTACTTATTAAGAACCGTGGAGGAAGTACTTTGAAGTTATGCAGGTAATTCTTTCTCCACAAACTTAAACCCACTGATTTTTGTATTAATTGGTGAATCTTGTCTCTAATGGTAACTAATGTGTCTGCCTAATGTTGATTTTCTCTTTTGCTCATTCTGTATTTATTTCTTGGAATTCTTTTGTAATGAAGCGATTGACCCCCTTCCCTTTATTATTGTATTGATTATATCAGTATGGACTTGGGTATTTCCCTGTGGGTTTAGACCCAGTTATCATTGTTTTGTTTGCTCTGTTGTTCTCACTTTGATCCTCAGGAACTACTTTGAGCTGGCTTCTGAATTCTTTCACCACTTGCCTGTCCTTTTACACCTTATTTTCTGATACCACAAGGTGCTTCAGGCTTATCTTCTGTTTCTCTGGCCCCAGTCCTGGAATCAGCTCCTTCTCCAAGGAGCTCTTTTCCTTTTATTGAGGTGTTTACCTTAAAAATGTTCTTACATGGGTGTGTGAATTGCCATTGGGTGTCATTGCTTCTGCCCCTTTCTGTGGCTAGAGCTAGGAAATTATGTATTCTAACCAGGGCACATACTTAAATATGTATGTGTGTTTAAAATATATATGTATATATTTTTTAAAATATATATTTTTTCTGGCTCTAGTCTAACAGCGCAGGATTTATTTTAGTTTTTCCTTGTGACTTCTTCCTCCAACAGTGAGAAGCTTGACTTTTATTAAGCTATAATGTGTTTACTTATTTTTTTCAAATCTAGTAAATACATTAAACAAAAGTAGTTTCAGAGTTTTAATCCTTACTCCTGGGAGAAACATTAACTACATTACTCTATATTCATCCTTCCCCTCTTAGCTTTATAAAGTTATCAGTCAAGCAGCTGTTTGCCAAAATTGCTTAGTTCTTTTCTTTCCCACACTCTTGATAGTGACTGTCACTTAATTGTAAAACAGGTTCATTTGTTAGCGATTGTGTTCCATTTTAGGTTCTCTTTGAATCTTGACTGGTTTTAGTGGTTTATTTGGGGGGAGTATGTGAAGGGTATCTAAGAGTCAGAGCCATATGGAAAGATAAACACAGAAGTGTCCCTACTCACTCCTGCTGCCTCGCTCCCATCTTTCTATCATTTCCCTGCCTACCCACTTGTAAGTAAACAGTACATTCAGTTTTTGGCTTAACCTTTCTGTATTTTGCACAAATAGATGTATATTACCTTATCCTTTCTATTATACTGTAGTTTTTTTCAGTTAATATGTGCCCTGGTAATCACTTTATATCAGTTTATAAACTCTCCTTTTTTTTTTTTTTAACAGGAACATAATGCTTTCTTATTCAGCCACTGGCCTATGTATGGGCATTTATGTTTCTGATACTTTGCAATTATAAATAATGATGCAGTGAGTAGCTTCTGTGTGTATGGATTATGTATTATCAGAGGTGTATCCTGAGTGTGTATTCCTAGAAGTAAGATTGATGGGCCCTCTGTATGATCACTCTCTTTTTCTGTTACACAGTATAATCTTTCTTTCAATGTGGTGGTCTTGTATTGAGCACGTTTTAACACATGCTTGCATGTCTACATTTCATTGATGATTCTTTGATAACTTTGGGACACTTTAGTATCCTAAAAGAACATCAAGTTAAATATTACGTAGTGATTATGTTCATTTTGCTATATTTCTATGTAATTTTTTTTAAATTGGTCATGCATGTTGTAATTTATAAGTGCTTTCCATTTATTGGAATAGTTCCAAATTTATAAAATATAGATAGCTCATTATATCAGATTTATTTTTCCATAAGAAATGGCTATTCCAAGATACTAATCTTTATCCACATACTCTTTTGAATGGCATATAGACTTAAAATTAAATGCCTGTTAAATTCCTTAACTGTAATGAATATTTATGGTTTATATATTTAATCCATTGGTCAATATTTTCAAGTTTTTACATTTTAAAATGCTTTCTCAGTTACTTAAATTTCACTTATGAAGAACATTTAGCATATAAAGAACCTTAAAATAACCAATGAATCAAAGAAATATTTTTGAGTGCTTACTGTGTCAAGCATTTTGTATGTACTATATAAGGATTATTCCATTTAATGTTTACAGTTGAGGTAGATACTATTTTTAAAATTTTCTGTGCCACTCTCCACCTCATTTTAGAGGTAAGGAAACTAACTCAGAGAGATTAAGGAATATTTTAGGCCACATTAAGTGGTGGAACTAGGGCCCAGGCAGCCCAACTTCAGAATCAACACTCATAATACATTTTTGGCCATTTATGTTGCCCGCTAAGCATGAGCACATATTTAGCAAAGAAATGTATGATATGTATAAAATCTGCATGATCTTACTTATACATAATAAGGTCATCTTTTTAGAAATCGCATTTGGAAACCTGTTTTGTTTATTAAACCTAACACTTTAAGAGAATCATATTGACTTGGTAGAATGGGGGTGGAGTCTCAGTCATGTCATTTGGCCATATGCATAAAGAAAAGAATGTGCAGGTGGCAGATAGTAAAAATAAGAGAAGTAATCATTGTAACAGTATTTTATTGAAAAACTCATGTGAATTTAGGCATTATGCACATGTAAGTATAGAATTGGTATGTTCATAATCCAGTGGCCTCGCAGTGACCCTCTTTATCCCTAATTATGTTTGTTTAGCCTTAAGGGTATTTTGTATAACAGTATTACCAGTTAAATATTTTCCTAATATTACAGTTCACATCTTGTGTGTGAAGTCTGTTTTTTTATATGTGCCTATTATACTGTTTTTGTAATCTTAACCTACTCCTGACAATGCCCTGTAACTATCAAGTGTGGTCTGTGTTTACTGTAATTTACTAAGTGTTTTTAAATAATCGATCTTATGGGGACTTGCTCTGTTTTGGGCATTCTTTGTACCCTCATTTTCCCATTCCCCCACTGCTGTTCACAGTAAGTGCTTTTTGCTTTCCTCTTCTCCACTGACACAGAAATTCTATATTTGCTACATGTTGTTTTTGGCACTTTTATATTAAAATGTGCACTTTTAGTGATCCTCCTCTCAGACAATATGGTAATCACTTTAGTGTTTGCAGGGTTTTTTGTGTGTGTGGAAATGCTTTTATCTCTTGAATAGACATCTAAGAGCCGAATTGCTGAAGTGGTTGGTAATTTAAACTTTTTAAGAGGATGCACGATTGTCCAAAGAGGCTACTTTTACATTCTCAACACCAATGTATGAGATTTTCAGTTCTTCCACATTCATAGTAAAACTTACTTTTTCGTATAGTATTTATTTTTATTGAGGTAGCAGTGGTTTATAGTACTGTATATAATTAAGAGATTCACACCTCTTCAGATGTATGTTGCCACACCACGCCCATCACCAAAGCACCAATGCTCCATCACAGTCCATTGGGCCCACTCCCCACTTTTCTCTCTACTCCTTTCCCTCGCCCTCCTCCTTCGATATTCTGTTTAGTTTAGCTAAAGTTTTACAGTCACATTTCTAAGGTTTGTTTCAATTTACCATAGTTTTGTCTATTTCTTTGTTTTCTCTGTATTCCACAAAGGAGTGAAATCATTGAGGTATTTGTCTTTCTCCTGATTTATTTAAATGAGCATAATCAACTCCAATTTAATCCACGTTGTCAGGATTGGCAAGATTTCATCTGTTTTATAACGGTAAATTTTGAGTTAATTTCTGTGTTATGTTGTGAGATAACGGTCCAATTTCATTTTTTTACATGTGACTATCCAGTTTTTCCAACACCATCTTTTGGAGAGATTTCCTTTCTCGTTTGTGTACTCTTGGCCCTTTTTCATAGATTAACTGTCCGTGTAAGTGTGGGTTTCTTTCTTGGTGCTCAGTTCTATTCCATTGATCCTTGTGTCTGTTTTTATCACAATACTTTGTAGTTTAGCTAAAGTGTGGAGCGTGATATGGTCATTTTTTTTTTCCTTTCTTAGAATTGCTTTGGTTATTAGGGGTCTTCTGTGGTTCCATGTAAATTTTAGTAATGCTTGTTCTAGTTCTTTGAAGAATGCCATTCAAACGTTGGTATATTGCATTAACTCTGTATGTCATTTTGGGCAGAAGGGCCATTTTATCTATGTTAATCCTTCCAGTCCATGAACAAGAACTGTTTCTTTTTACAGTGTCTTTACAGTTTTTGTTGTACTTGTCTTTCACCTCTTCCGTTAAATATATTCCTATGTATTTAATTATGCAATCATAAATGCATTTATAAATGGGATTTTTTTCTTGATTTCTTGCGCATCTAGTTTGTTGTTTGCTTATAGGAACACAACTGATTTTTGTAAGTTGATTTTGTTGCCTGACATTTTAATGATTTACTGTTCCTAACAGTTTTTTAAGTGGAGTTCTTTAGGGTTTTTTAGATATATTCTGTCACCTGCAAATAATGATAGCTTTACTTCTTTCCCAATTTGGACTCCTCCTAGCTCTAACTAGGACTTGTAATATTATGTTGATTAGTAGTGGTGCAAATAGACGTCCTTGTCTTCTGTCTGATCTTAGAGGAAATGTTTTCAGTTGATTAGTATTGAGTATGATGTTAGCTGTAGGTTTGGCATATGTGGCCTTTAATATGTTTAGATATATTCCTTCCATCCCCAAGTTTTTTGAGGATTTTTATCTTAAATGTTTTCTCTGCGTCTGTTGATATGCTTCTTTGATCTTTACCTTTCCTTTATGATGTGGCGAATTATATTGATCAATTTGCAGATATTGCACCATCCTTGTGTTTCTGGAATAAATCTTGGTCAAATAAAACTTGCTTATGACGTATGATCCCCATAAGGTATTGAATTTGGCTTGTTAAGATTTTGTTGATGATTTTTGCATCAATGATGGTGATAGGTAATTTTCTTTTTGTGATGTCCTCATCTGCTTCTGGATTCAGAGTGATGTGGGCCTCATAAAATATGTGTAGAAGCATTCTCTCATTATTTTGGAAGAATTGGAGAAGATAAGATGTTATTTTGTCTTTGTAGGTTTGGTAGAACTCAGCAGTGAAACCATCTGTTCCTGGGCTTTTGTTTTTTGGGGGGCTTTTGATTACTCTTAATTTAGTTGTAATTGATCTGTCAAGGTTTTCTATTTCTTTCTTACTCAGTCTTGAAAGGCTGTATGCTTCTAAGAATTTACCCATTTTTTTTCCAGGTCTCCTCTGTGTTTTTGAGATGTCTGTTGTTACTTATCCTCCTTCATTTCTGATTCTATTAGATTTTTACCCTATTTCCCCTTTAGTCTAGCTAGAGGTTTATCTTCTTTACTTTTTCAGAAAAACCAGCTTTGGTTTCATTGATCCTTTGAAGTGTCATTTTGATTTTTATTTATTTCTGCTCTAATTGTTATTATTTCCTTCCTTCCACTGGCTTTTGGTTTTCATTGTTCTTTTTTAGTCCCTTAAAGTATAAAAGTAGATTATTGATTTGAGATCTTTTTTGTTTCTTGATGTTGGCATTTATTTCAAAATACTTTGCTCTTAGTGCACTTTGGCTGCAAACCATGGGTTCTGGTGGCTTGTGTCTTCGGTCTTCGTTTTCATTTGTCTCCAGATAGTTTTAATTTATCCTTTGATTTCCTTATTAACTCAGTAGTTATTAAGTAGTAAAATTTCTGTCTCCACATATTTCTAGTTTAATACCATTGTAATCAGAGAAGATAACTTGATATAATTTCAGGCTTAATGAACTTGTTACCCAACATCTATCCCACACACTATTCTATGTGTATTTGAGAAGAATGTGAACTCAGCTTTTTTGGGGGGAGCACTGCTCTAAAAGTATCTGTTGTGCCTAATTCCTCATTTAAGGTAATTGTTTCCTTCTTTATTTCCCATTAATTTTCCAGTTGATTTGTTCATTGATTAAAAACGTAGTGTTGAAATCCCTGACTACTATTGTATGACTGCCAATGTCTGTTTTACGATTTAAAAGTAGTTGCTTTATGTATTTTAGTGGTCATTCACTTGCAAATGTATTGATAAGTGTTATGCCTTCCAGATGTATTAACTCCTTAATCATTATATAATGTCCCATCCTGTCTCTTGTTACCTTCTTTAACTGGAAGTCTATTTGATATGAATATGGCTGTCCCTTTTTAGGGGACCCATTTGCTTGTACAGTTTTTTCTGACCATTAACTTTGAACTTATGTTATCTTTGGAGCTCAGATGAGTCTCCTGGAGATAATAGAATGTTGAATTTTTGTTTCCTGAGCCATCTGACCACTATGTGCATTTTCATTGGTGCTACTGACATTTTATCTATAGTGTTCTCGTTCTGTTTCCTTGTTCATTTTTTTAAAAGATTTTCTTTAATTTAGGAGAATTTTCAGAATTTCTTGTAGAGGAGGTTTAGAGTTTGCAAAATCCTTTAACTTCTATTTGTCTTGGGGCACCTTAATTTCTCCTTCATATCTGATAGAGAGCCTTGTAGGATATAGTTTTTCTTGACTGACATTTTTTATCTGAAGGTTTTGAATATATTATTTCTGTTCTTGCTTGTAGGGTTTCTGATGAGATACCTGAAGTAAGTGTGATTGGAGTACTTTATAGGTTACCCTTTTTCCCTGTAGCCACTTTCAATACTTTTTTTCTCTTGAACATTTGGTAGTTTCAATACTATATGTCTCAGTATAGGTCTCATTGTATTTAGATTACCATGTACCCTTTCAGTTTCATAAACATGTATATTTAGTTTCTTATCCAGGTTTGGGAAATTTTCACCATTTTGTCTTTAACCTGTTAACCCTCCTCTTTACCCCTTCTGTGATTCCATTTATCCTATGTTACTTTTACTACTGGAGTTAAATATTCTCAAAGTGCTGCTGTTTTATGTGGTTTTTTTTTTTTTTGACTTTGCATTTTTCTTTTTCCTCTTGGTCCTTTTTGCATTACTATTTTTGAGGTCACTGTTTTGATTCTCCATTTAGTCTATTTTGCTTTCATAGCTTTCTGTAGAATATCCTTTTTAAAGATTTATTTATTTTTGCATACACGCTCTCGTGCAGGCCAAAGGTGTGGGGTGGTGAGAGGGTTCGCCAAAGACAGTGTGGGGAGCAGAACAGGCAGATTGACTGAAGTACACTGCTGAAGGGAGCAGTGGGTGAGGCGGGAGAGGTCTGCTGTGCAATGTGGGAATCTCCCTGGCCAGGCATCCAACTCATGCCACAGCTGCCGACAGCTCCACAGTGCTGCTCTTAACCTGTTGTGCCACCAGGGAGGCCCTCTCTAGAATTTTTAATCACATCTGTTTAGTGCTTTATATCCTGAACCTTTGCTGTTTTCGTATTTAAATCTTGAACAACTTCTTTCTCTTCACTAATTTTATTTCTCAGGTGACTCATTTGTTTTTTTGAAGTTTGTTATATCTCTTTGATTGTTTTTTCTAAGTTCTTGTTTCATTTTCACTTGCTTTTCTTTCTTTTTTTCCTCCCATCTCTGACTTCCTTTACTGTAGCAATTTTATACTCTATCTGATAGGAAGTGCACAGAGCACATTATGTGATCTCTGTTGGGGATCAGACCTGTGTGTAGCATCCCAGTGCCTCTGCTTGTTTCCCCTCAGTCAACAGTGTGTACCTTCATGCATTTTGTTCTTCATTCCCCAGGGCTCCTGGCTGAACTGGTGGCCTGCAATGTATTTCCAGTCCTGGACTGCAGTCTCCAGGTGTTTCTCTCCACCTACCTGTTCAATGAAGCCTCAGTATCTTCTCTGTTGCAGTTCTGTGTTGATCTCCAATGTCCACCAGGTGTTTCAGTTTTGTTCCAAGCCATAGGAGTCTCTGGGTATAAGGTCTATGTGGTTGACTTTAGATGATTTTCTTGGGATGCAAGCAGGGTACCTCCTCTCTCATTATCTTGGCTCAATTCCACGATAAAAACCATGAATCTCAATTGGAGAGTCCAAGTTAACCTTTTGCACTTGAGGCTTTTTTCGCGTGGGTGAACCAGCCACTCGAGACGATTTCAGCTATATTAGGGAAGCGTTTTACAGGCACTTTGAAATCATGTTATACTCTAATAAACGTATACAAATAATAAAATTTCACCAATTTATTTTTACATTGAATACAACAAAATCTGTTAAATATTACACTCTGTAATTAGTTTTTGTGTGATATTTAGTCAGACAGTACCCAAGATGCAGGCTCAGTTTGTCAGGACACGTATCACAATGCTAAACTGAGATTAACTAATCTAAGCTAAGAATTGGCTAAGGATGCAGGCCGAGCCTGGTCCATGAAAGTAATTGCGATAAGAATATCTTACCACACGTTGGAAATAAACATACTGACTTCCAAACCACTCGGGCACCCAGGCTGCGCCACTTGAGTGGACGCATTAAACCACCAGGGGCCATAGCAGCGCTGCTCTGGTGGACACATTAAACCGCCGGGCACCGGAGCGGCACCGCTCGAATGCAAAGGTTAAGATACTATGAATCCTATGCCTTTCAGTTAGCAAATAAAGGGGACCCATGACACTTTTTCATTTTGTAGTCAGTTTAGTAGCTATGAAGCACTCTATTCTCATTTTTGCATTTGCTAGTAACTAATAATGTTTAAGACTTTTTCATGTACATTGGCTTTGTGTATTTGAAGTGTATATTCAATTTTTTTCTATATGTTTTAGGTCAGTTCTTACTGAGTTGTAAGAGTGCTTTATATAGTCTAAATACATATCCTTTATCAGATTTACAAATATTTTCTTTAAGTTTGTGGCTTGTTTTTGACTTTTTTTAGTGGTGACTTCTGATGCACAAAAGTCTTTTTAAGTTCAGTAATTCTTTTTCTTATACTTTTTGGTATCTTATTTTTTCTAAAAGTTTTGTTAGCTATTAGTGTTAGGTCTTTGATTCCATTTTGACTTCAGTTTGGTGTACAGGTGAGACAAGGGTCCAAGTTCAGTTGGAAATCCAATTGTCCATAACTGCTTGTTGTGAAAACTATCCTTTTTATAATGAAGTATTTTGGCACCCTCTTTTAAGCTCAGTTGATCATAAATGTGAAGTTGTTAATTCTTGTCTATTCCCAATTGTATTTTATCTGCCCTCACATCAGTACCAAAATGTCTGAATTAACTCTGACTTTATATTTTACTTTCAAGTAGGGAATTGTGAAGAACTCCAACTTTATTTTCCAAAATGTTTTAGCTGTTCAAGGTCTCTACATTTTCGTCTAAATTTTAGGATCATCTTATTCACCTCTGAGGGGGAAAAAAAAGCCTGTTGGTGTTTCTATAAGGATTCTGTTCAATTTATAGGTGAATTTGGGAGAGAATTGCCATGTTAATATTGTGTCTTCTACTTAAGGAACACAAAGTATTTCTTCATTCGTTTCGATCCTAGTTATCTCTGATCTTTGGTAGTTTTCTGATGACAATTTTTATACTCGTTATGTTAAATGTATTCCTACATATTTTATTCTTTTTGATACTATGAAATGAATGAAGTTGTTAATATTTTTATTCTTCATCACTGGTTTATAGAAATAGAGAAACACAATTGATTTTCATTGTTGGCTTTATATTCTGTAGACTTCCTGAACTCAACTTCTAGTTTTGTTGTGTGTCTCTGTGTGTGTTCTGTGAGTATTCTGTTCTTTTGGAATTATTATGTACAGGATCACTTTCTCTATGAATAAAGAGTCTTTTCTTTCTTGTCTGGATCAATAATAATAATATTTCCATTAAATATTTCTCTTAAATAATTTCACTGGGTAGAATCTTTAGTATTGAATAGACTTGCTAAGAATGGACATCTTTGACTTGTTTCCTCTCTTTTTAGGGAGCAGATAACAGTCTTTCACCATTAAGTGTGATTTTGGCTATTGTTTTACATAGATATTAGGTTGGGGAAATTTTATTTTATTCCTGGTTTCTTAAAATTTTCTATCACAAATGGGGATAGATTTAAAAAAATTTTTCTTCACTTACTGAGATAACCATGTGGTTTAGTTTTTTGCTAATATAGTGTATTACATTAATTGATTTTCTGATGTTAAGCCAACCCTGCATTCCTGGGATAAGGCCCAGTTTATATAATCCTTTTAAGATACAGTTGTATAATCCTCTTTATGTGTATTGTGTAGTTCTATGTTGTATATAATCCATTTTATGTGTTACTGAACTTAGTTTATTGATATTTTCTTGGGGAAATTTTTATATATATTCATGAGTGATATTGATCTGTAGTGTTCTGGGCCTTTTTTTTTTTTATATCTTCGTCTGGCTTTTGTATCAGTATAATACTGATCTCATTGAATGAGATATGGAACTTTTTCCCTCCTTTGAATAAGTTACTGAAGGATCGTTATTTCTTCTTTAAATGTTTGATAGAATTTATCAGTGGCACCATCTGAGCCTGGGCTTTTCCTTGTGGGACAATTTGTAATTTTCAGTTTCTTGTTGTTAGGTCTATTTAAATTTTTTCTTGAGGCCATTTTGGCTTTCTAAGAATTTGCCCATTTCATGTAATTGTCTCATTTGTAGACATACAATTGTTCATAATATTCCCCTATATTATAATCCATTTAATTGTTGTAGGGCTTGTAATTATGTTTCTTTTATCAGTTCTGAATTTGCTAAATTTTGCTGTAGCTAAAGATCTGTCAAGGATCTTCAAGGAAAGGATTTCAAAGTAACATTTTGAAATTTCACGATTTTTCTCTGCTTGTTTTCTAGTTTATTGATGTCTACTATGATCTTTATTACTTCCTTCTTTCCTTAGGGCTTGCATTGGTCTTTTTTTGTTTTTAAATGAACTTAGTTTGGTCTTCTATGGTGTTCATTTATGTTACTGATTAGGTCATTATCTTCAAATATGAGCATTTAAAGATAGAAATTAACCTCTAAGCACTGTTTTAACTGTATCCAGTGAATTTTGATCTGCAGTGTTTTCATTTTCTTTAACCCAAAATACCCTCTAATATATTTTGAGATGTATTGTTTATTCCATAGGTTATTTACTTATTTTCTAAATATTTAAGGATTTTCCATGTTTCCCTCTGTAATTGATTCCTACTTTAATTTTGCTGTGTTTGGAGAAAATACTTCATTTAATGTGTTTGGTATTTCAAAACTCTATGAGATTTTTTAAATGGGTAGCATTTGTTCTTATATGTGTGTTTCTAAAAGGATATGTATTCTCATGTTTGATAGTGTATTCTGTACATGCCAGATTCATTGATACTGTAGTCTTTTGTATCATTGCTGATTTTCTGTTTACTTATTGTAATCATTATTGAGAGTGAGGTATTGACATATCAAAACTATTACCGCTAGTTGTCACATGTTTGCTGTTTGGGAATTTTTACTTCATTTATTTTTAAATTCTGTTATTTTAACTTTAAGTGTGTATCTGCTTTGTCTGATATGATTATAACCACTCCAGTTCTATTGTGATTTTCTTTAGTTAGTGTTTCTTTTGGTTCCAACCTATTTGTGTTTTGAATTTAGCAACTGTGTCTTATAGTCTATAGTTGAATCTTGCGTTAAAAAAAAAAATCCATTCTGACAGTCTACCTTTGGAGTGTTTATTCCTGTAATTATAGATATGGTGCATTTAATATGCTGTTTTTTTTTTAATTTCATGTCTTTTTTGTTCCACTGTTTCTCCCACATTGACTTCTGTTAAATATTTTTTTAGGATAATTTTTAAAATTCCTTTGTATTTTTAAAAACTAGTTGAGTTGTTAGTAATTACTGTAGAAGTTACAAAATGCATTTTAATATCTACTTCAGTAGTTCTAACAAGTCTGGTAATATATGGAAACTTCAATTTCTTCCTCTCTTTTGTCTTGGTAACTGTTACACATATAATGTTATAATTTTTTTCCATGCAGTTGTCTTTTAAATCAATTAAGAAAAGGGAACTTAAAGAAAATCACTAAAAACATCTTTTCTTATATTTGTCTACATATAATTATATCTTTTCCAATGCTCTTGTTATTTTTCATGTGGATCCAAGCTACCATAATTTAATTTTAACATAAAATACTGGTTATATTATATCTTGCAAGACAGTTTGGTAGCAACAGATTTTGTCTTTGTTTACCTGGGAACATACATACTTTCGCCTTCCATTTTGAAGGCTACTTTTACTGAATATAGGCTTCTGATTGACAAGTTTATATTCTTTCAGTAATTGCAGTATGTTACACCATTTCCTTCTGGCTTGTACTGTGTCTTGAGAAGTCACCTACTAGTTTTATTGTGGGTTTCTCTTTCTATAATGAGTCATTTTTGTTTTGCTTTTAAAGGTTTTGATGTATCTAGGTGTGTGAATATCTTAATGTTTATCCTGAATTTCATTCATCTACTTGGATATGTAAGTTAATGCTTTTCATCAAATTTGAAAAGTTTTTAGTTGAAACCTTTTTATGATCCTTACTTTAAAAATCCTGTAAAACTTTTATGGGCCTTAACCCTCCTCTGTCTTTGAGACACTCATTATGCATGTGTTGATTTGATTAGTTATATTCCATAAATCTCATAGTTAGTTCATCATTCTTCATTGTTTTCTTTCTGTCCTTCAGGTTGTATGACTTCTATTGATTTATCTTTGATTTCACTGATTCTTCCTTGTGCCTGTTTTGAACTTGCTGTAAAGTTCCTTTAATGAGTCTTTCACTTCAGTGTACTTTTCAAATCCAGAATTTCCATTTGGTTATCACTGATAATTTCAATCTCCTTATTGATCTTCACTATTAGAACAGGTGTTGTTTTTATGATTTGTTTAAATATGGTTTTCTTTGGTTCTTTGAACGTATTTATAGTGACTGCTTTTGAAGTCTTTTGTCTTTTTTTTTTTAACTTGTTTGAACAAATGATGTAGAAGCTGTTTCTTCCACAATGTGTGGTTTCTGATGTCTCTTCAATTTCTGTTTTTGTTCTAAATTGTTACTTTTATTTTTAAGTCTCGCTTCTTGTTGGGGCACCTTTGGGTTAGTAACCAGCCAATTAGTATTTTTTAGTAACCAGCTAGCAATTGGTCAGAGAATGTACTTAAATAACTTGAGCCAGTACAGCTTCCATCATCAGTGCACCTGTATGTAGTTCAGAGAACATATTCAAAATTCGTGCAGTTTCTTAGTCTTCCCCAGCTTTTATTTTACTTCATTCAGGCTTTCTGTGTGTGTATGCACACATGCATGCATGTGCATGTGCCCAAGACCTCTGTAATGTACATAACTACGGCCTTCTCAGGCCTCTTATTAACAGGTCATAATGGCCTAACATGCCTGCAACTTCCCAAAATGTGAGCCTATCAAGGTCCATGGTTGTCTCACTCCCTAGATATTACTGTGGCATTTCCAGCCTATCTGCTAGACTGTGAGTTGGTCCAGTTAGAGTTGCAACATCAGCTCTGTTGTCATGTTAACATTTCTTCTTTGTTTTGACAAAAATCAATGGACATTGAGTTTTTCCACATTGCTCCAAACCTCATGGGCCCCCTCTTGTATAAATGCTTCTGGTTTTCACAAGTTGTCTTATCCTGTTAGAACTACTGCTCTGAAGGAACTGGGGTGAAGGAGGATGCCTAAACTACCACATGATTCTATCACTCAAATTTCAGTAGTTTTCTTGATTACATAATTTCTCAATTTGTTTTATGCCTTTGGTCAATTTTCAGAGTCCTGAAATAGTTGTTTTGACAATTTTATCTAATTTTATTTCTGCACTTTGTGAAAAGTGTTAGTAAAGGTCCTCACTTTGCTCTCTTTTGAAGAAAAAGAAATTTCAAATTGTATAAAAATCTTTAATACCTATCATGAATTTACCATTTCTAGTGTTCCTCATTACTTTCTGTACATTCAGGTTTCTCTCTGATTTCATTTCCACTAATACGCAGAACTTCTTTCAACAGTTCTTTTAGTGATTGTGTGATGGGCCAAGTTCTTTCCATTTTTGTCTAAAAATGTTACTTTTGTCTTTATTATTGATATACTTTTGCTGGGTATAGAATCTTAGGTTGATTGCTTTATCGCCTCACTAGCATTTTGAAGTTGTTTTTCTGTAGTCTTACATCTTATGATGCTGTCTAATCTTTTTCCTCTATATGTGATACATTATTTTCCCCTGATAATTTAATTATGACGTGTTTTGTTTTGAGGTTTGTTGAGCCTTTTGGATCTGTGGATTTAGAGTTTTCATCAAATTTGGAAATGTTTTAGCCATTATTTCTCCAAATATTGTTTGCTTCCCACTTCTTTAATCCTTTTGGAGCACCAATTACATTTATATTGTACAACTTTTTATTGTGCCAAACCAGCTCTTTTTCTGTGTTTCATTTTGGGTAGTTTTTATTGCTAGCTCTTAAAATTCACTGATTTTTACCCCCATCTTATCTTATTTCAGCACATCCAATAATTGTGTGTGTGTGATAGCATATTTTTTTTACCTCTAGGATTTCCATGTGTCTTTTTAATATAAAAATCTTTCATTTCTCTATTATTTTTATTATTTCTTTTAAACAATTAACTATATTTGTATTAATTGTTTTAAAGTTCTTATCTGCTAATTATGTGATTTCTGTGTTCTATCTATAATTCCGGTGACTGATTTTGCTCCTGGCTATGGTTCACAATTTGCTGTTTATTTTCATCTTCAGTGATTTTTTATTTGATACTAGAACTTTTTTATTAATCTTTATTTTAGGATAAATCTAGATTTACAGAAAAATTTCCAAAGGTAATATGGAGATTTCTATGCATTTTTCATCTAGTTTCAGTTTTACCTAATGTTAGCATGTTATATGACCAAGACACATTTGCAAAAACTAAACAATTAGTGCAATATAATACTATTAACTGAGCTGTAGACTTTATTCGAATTTCACCAGTTCTTTCACCAGTGTCATTTTTCTCTTTCAGGATTCATTTCAGGATTTCACATTTTGTGTAGTGGTTTTGTCTTCTTAGTCATATCCTATCTGTGAGAATTTCTCAGTTTCTTGTTTTCCATAATCTTGACACTTTTGAAAATCGTTAGCCAGGTAATTTTATTGCATGTCTTTCATTTTGGTTTTGTCCAGTATTTTCTTATACATGATTAGCTAGGGTTTATGAGTTTGGGGGAGAATATCACAGAGGTGAGGTGCCTTTACAGTATTTATCATGATCACTTTATTAAGGTGGTGTTGGTTGACTTCTCCACTATCAGAGTTGTCTTATTCATTGGTTTCCTCCAAGACAGAGATCTCAGTCTTGAATTATCTGTTGTCATAGTGTAAAAACACTTGCATCCTACACTTTGTGCAATTTTCCAGTTGTTTATAACAGACAGGCACGTTCTATGCCAGTAACTCCTTTAAGACTATCCTCAGTGCCCTTCCCAGGACTTGTCTATGTTACGTTCATTGATTACAGTTTCTCAGTTAATTTCATGACTTGAGTTCCTTAGATCTCCACCCATGTTGGAGCTTGCTTGTGGTTATAATTCCTAGGGGAGACTACCACAACTGGTCCTAGAACTCAGGCACATGGACCCTTTTGCTTAAGGGGAAATTTCACCTAGTGTTTCACTCTGGCTGCAGCCCTTCATAGGTTCAGTATTAATTCCAAGTGACTCCTTTATTAAGGCCTATTTCCTACATATTTAAAAACCTAAATTTCTTGGCTAACTCCCAGGGATAACTCTAACTTGAAGCTAATGGTTTTAGCTTTTTCTTTTCTTTTTTGCCTTTGGTGAGTTCTGTTACTTAGTGCAAACTAGGCGCTATATTTGTGAAGATATGTCATATTTTATCCAGCATTTCCAGAGATTTTATAGCAGGAAGCTTGACAGAGTATATTGTGTATATAGTTAGTATTCTTGAGTATTTTCTCTGTTTGAATTGCTGTTCTGAATCATGAAGAAGGTGGTATGTTGCCGTCAAGTGGTTTTTCTTACTCAGGAAGGGAAGTCAAGTGTCTAGGTTAGAGGAGAACACCAGCTATCTGGGATGTGCAATGAAGATTCAGACTTGGGCTCATATATCCTCTTTGGGGTAGGAGAATTGGCAGCTACTTCATGTCACAAGAGGTGCTCTAGGTAGACTTTCAAATCCTTAGGATTTGAGGGTGGAAAGATCCTAATATTATTAATGAGAACAAAACTAATAAGGTTAGAACCTACACAGGGTTTCATTCATTCCATGTTCAAATTATAAATATTCTGAGTTTATTCATCACTAAGCTTGTACTTTTGGAGATAAAATTTTTCTTGGGAACCAAGATTTTTTTGCCAGTGTACATTGAAGATAAGAGTGGGATGTCCTGTTTGGTGATAAGTCCTATTTTCAAGGGAAGAATGGTTTAATCCAGTGAACATTATAGTGAAAGCAAACTTGTGCTCTAGGGAATGTTTTGTTATTCTAAAATACACAACACTCTCTAGGCTGGATGCACCTTGGTCATAATGGCTAAAAGTAAATTTAATTTCGTGCCGTTCCTGGAAATCTCTCAAGGAGCACTTGTTAGGAGCTAAATGAGGTATAACCAAGAAACAGCTCTTCGCCCCTCTTTACAAAAGTACCGTTTACAAATTCTTGTCAGAGCTCAAATGTATTTTAAAATGTGGGTCCTGGTGTGACCTCTGTAGACGTTCACAGGCCTGTCTCTTGTGCTCTGCATCCTAGCATCTTTATACTTAACCCTGGTATGTCTTGTGTATGACTACATTTGTTCCAGATCCTACCTCTAGTGCTTCCTTTAATAAGAGGTTAACACTAAAAGACTCTGTCCTTGTTAGAACTTGGTAAAAATCTCTGAAGAATTAGGAAACCTTTCTGGAAATTTGTTGATTTCTGAGAAGCAAGGAGGTAAGTATTCAATAACTGTACCTAGAATGAACGAGAGACAAGAACACACAAAAGAAATCTGTGATCACTACCCATTAGACTGATTTTAAAACTAAAATATTTTTGGAAAATTATATGTTATAATGCAATCAACAAATTAGGGTCTGTGATGGGAAGTTCTGTGATGTTTAATGTCAGATGTACCAGGAAGTTTTCCCTCCTAACAGTGAGTCTCATGGACACTGAAGGATTTGAGAGTTCTGAAGTGTTGAGCATGGATCACTCCATGGAAATGCTGTCTCACTGTTTCCTCTCTTCACACCCTCCATCTTTGTGATATTTCACCTACTTCAGCAACCTTGGGGCTATTCTTTTTCTTTTCTTTCCTCTTGAACTGGAACAACTCGCTCAACTTTGAAATGTACTGACCAGACAGAACTAGGAAATTTGTAGGCATAGAGTTGTTCATAACACTCCCCTATATTCTGTTTAACTTTTGTAGGGTTGATAATGATGTTCCCTCTGTTGTTTCTGATTGGGACTAGGACTGGTTGTCTTCAGTGGAAGCAGCCAGCTTCATAATGGGATTGGTGCCGAGGAAGCATCAGTCAGGCAGGTGAACCCTGTGTAACCAGAGCTTGACTTTCATTACCCATCGGGCATTCTCCAGCTTTGGAAATCAAAAATGGCAGATTCCTGTGTCGTCCTAGTGGTGAAAGCAGCTGCTTTTTTGTTGTTCATTTTGGTGAAGTAACTAACCACTTCTGCAAAAAGATGAACTAGGATTAAAAGAAATCAGATGTGTGTATTTGGTGTGCAATATTTTTGTATTACAAATAGCTACATTCTAACCCACATTAACCCCATGATATGTGAATTTTGCCAACTCCTGCTGTGTCTTTTAAATCAAATCCAGTAAATCACTATGAATGTTCTAATTTCTAAACAAACTAGTCTTCCAGTAGAGGAACTTTAACACTGTACTGCAAATTAGACAACCTAAGATAAACGGACCATCTTTGTTAATTACGTAGTTTAATTGATCAAAACTACCAGATAGGATTTTATTTATAGCAATTTTCCTTAGAATCAAATTCTTTACTATTAAGTAGCTTGTGAATTGTATATTTGGGGTCATTAAGATATATGCTGTTAATTTGCGTCTGTTAACCTTATTAAGTACCCCTTTTTTGGTCTAGATCATGTCATAATATGAAATTGCTTTTAATTGAGATGACCAACTTCCATTAGATTGTTCAACCCCCATTGTATACACGAACACAAAGCACTTTTCATTTTTGCTCTATTGATCGAGCTGCAATTTACTTGAACTATATTCAGAACCCGGTGGAGGAAAGATGGGAGATTTCTCTAAATGTTTTTTTTTTTTTTTTTTTTCTTGCTGGTGGTTTTTCTCTCTGGCAAACCACAGTTTGCATGTAACTAATTTTGCACGCCAGTAGGTAGCAGTGGTGAGCAGAGGCACCGACAGAAAGCTGCCAGTCAGCGGTTATAAATTATTATTCATTTCTGTTATAGGTGGGGTGTGCAGTCAGTTACAGTAATAATTACCAGGACTAGAGTGTTTCCTAGGCAACCAATTTCCCCCCTCATTCATGCTGTTGCTGAGAGAGTGCCTGTAAAGCATGACATTGCTGTATTCTGAGGTTTGTTGCCCCCCTGCTGCTCCAGGTTTGAGGTTAGTTACAGCATCATAAGGTGCTCTCAAGCGTAGAGAGCTCAGGCTGACTGCAAAGGCAGAGCGACTGGGCCTCCTCTCCTGTCTCACTTTTAAGGGACAGGGTTCTAAAATGCAAAGTCCACATTCTGCTTGGTAACATTGGTAAGAGCTTTTTAAGTTGTAGTATGTTTCATTTTCTATTTATTTTGGAAATAGTGGCTCATTTCATTTTTAAGTTGTTTAATAGAAATGTACTGAGAAGGATGTGAAACCAGACCTCTCCTTAGGATTTAGGTCAAAGAAATCAATGGGGACTTGTCATAGCTAATCATAGATGCGTTTTGTTTGTTCAGTTTTATGAAAATGGTTCATAAAGAAGGTAACGTTCTTCCTGGAGGAGCAGGATTAGCACTTCATGTGGCAGGAAAATAACAGAAACTACATCTGTTATCAGGGATCTGCATATGAATCATATCCTACATTTTGGGGCACTCTAAGATCTTTCATTTTAATGAACTTACATCAAGTGCTCTGCAGTGATAAAAAGTAGTATTTGTTTGCGTCTGCTATGAGAGAAGATAGGGGATTCGCGTTTCAGCCTTCCATGGAGATGTGAAGTGTTTACCCATTTACAAGGCACAAGTCACAAACCAGACAGGATGCATCCAGATCTCATTCTCTGCTCGATAATCGTGAACGTGTTCAGGACCCACGCTGGACCAGCCTATTTACCACCGCACATTCTCAGCAAGCTGTGAGCTGCCTTCCATGGGGAGGAGGCGGGGGGTGGGGGGGACAGGACTCCTGGGAAGGATGATTTCGTCCTCTGTGAAGCAGGTCGAGGCTCCTCTGCTTCCAGAGCTTCTTCCACTCTGCACTGGCACCCACTTTCCAAGCCGGCGAACATGATGGGACTGTTGTGTGGCCCAGTGCAGCCCTCCCCTGCTGCTCTCAGCCACTTCCCCTCAGTAACCGGTGCTGCTTCTGCTTCCCTCAGATGACCTCAGCGGCGCCTGCCCTGCGCTCAGCTCCTGTGCAGGGGCAGTGAGTCTGCAGTCAGAAGCGGTGAGCGAGGCAATGGCGGACTTGGTCCCGCAGGGGACAGACTCACAGCTGTGTGCCCTTAGCCTTCCCCGTGCCACCGGGGAAACTGCCTTCTCCCACCCACCTCTCAGTTCAGCTCCAGAATGTGGGCTCTGGGGCTCCTCTGCCCTGGGAGAGCATGCAGTTCCCGGTGTCGGCAGTCTCCCACTTCCCACGGAAGGGAACCCTGAGGTCCGGTATCTTGAAAGCACCTCGAAGGTACTAAACATAAATTTTCAGTCACTTCGTTGGATGTGGGCTTATGGAGGGATTCATAAAAATGAAATATGTGGACTATGTTTTTGATATTATAGATACTGTAAAATGTAATTGGTTATCTGAATCCATCAGGATGGGTTCATCTGAAGTTTAGGTTTACTTGCAGCAGTTTAATAATCTTTTAAAAGTACTTATGCGCCACAACTCTGAGGCTGGCATCTGCTAGCCCACAGGCTGTCAGGTCATCCCAGGCTTTCTCTGCCGCCTTGCAGCCTGCAGAAGGGAGTGAGCCTCCTGGAATGGGGTGTTCCAGTGTCTTTCAGGTGTGGACTCTCTATCTGGCAAAGGAAATGCCTTTTTATTTCATATTGCATACTTCTCTGGGGTGTAAATTATCTAAACTGCAGTGCTTAGCCAAACCAATGTTATAGATTAGATAATGAACTGATAACATGATACACAGTAAATTAAAGACATGCAGTGAAGTCGTTATTAGGGACAACTACCCTTGCAATAGGAAGTCAGAAAAAGTGGGCGATCTCAATAAGGCATTCTGAACTCTAGATTTAAAATAATTCCTCGTGGTTGCATTTCCTGCATCTCTGGGTTCTAGAGAAACCCAGGAGGCCCGGATCTTCAGCAAAGGGGCCAGTCTTCTGTTCATAATAAGGGTAAAATAGAAAAAGTTAGGCAGATTCTGGATTGTAAACTCATTTTTCTGATTTTTTTTTTTAGATGAACTGTTTCAGGAAACATTGTTAAAATCTTAAGGTTAAAGCATTCTTTCATTTTTTTTTTTTTTGGTCTAAAGATTACTCTGCACCCTAGACAAAGGAAATATTTAAACTGTTAAATTTGAACAAAGATACAGTCTGCATATGACTTCTCTGAAGCCCTATAAAAATTCTTTAAAATTGCCTATTCACTCAAATTTACTGAGTGTAGCAAAAATGTCAAAGGCATAAAGTCAGAGAAGATTGAATAAAATAATGCAGAAAGACAGATTAGTCATGCACAGACCCACACAGCCTTTCAGAGCACACAATACCACTTTTTATTACCGCTCTATCTTTACAAAGACTACGTTCAATACATAGAAGATGATACATGGTCAGCCATGTCATCTGCCTTTGATTCCAGCGCTCATTTATCTGGGCCCTTTTCACAATGACATTGATGAGAGATCTTAGTGTTTTCAGAGCATTGTTTTATTTATCATATATAATGGCTGGTGAAAAAAATAGGAATTATGTCACCGATAGCACATAAAAGAGTTGCATAGAAGATTCTGTGACAAAGTTTGGTAAAACATAGAACAAGGAGGCTCATGTAAATGTCCTCTCTGCTTTCTCCCCTGCTGCGCCAAAGATCTGCACACTGATAACGGTTGAAAAATATCAAGGAAATGTTCATGAAGTCAGATACAGGATACCCCAATCCTTGTAAAACTCTTCGGCAATTACATTTTTGTTTAAATTTAGAACATATTTTAATGACTTGAGAGTGGCCAACCACTCGCAAAGGGAAAGGAGACTATTTGTCAGTCACAGTTTTGTATCTTGCAAATTTAATAAAGAGCAGCCCTTAAGATAGAATTTCTTAGGCTGCCACAATTGACAAAAGCCAGCTAATGCTGAAATGTCAACAGCAAGCCTCGTCAGCAGGCAGCACCGCTGTGCAATCAAGAAGGCACCATCGCGCCACGTAAACAAACGTATATGGTGAGGGGACCTGCCCTCGGTGCTGCGGGGTGGGGGCACCAGCGCGCCACTTTCTCGGGGAAAAGGGGTCCCTTCCACAACTTCTAAATCATAAAGAACCAGCAGTATAGGTTTTACTCAAAGTCCCAGGGGGAGTGGACTGAGGCAGTGACTACAGCTGCCTTAGAAAAGGTGATCATGTGTTTGGGGGGTCTCATTTCCATGCCCCCGGGGGGTGCCTTTATTTTTGTGTGGCTTCTGTGGTTTCAGAGAACACTAGAGAGTAGTTCAGGGCACGTTCCCATTTCAGGCCCGTGACTGAACAGAAAAGCTTCTCCCAAACCCAGGCGGGCATGGGCAGTGTTCCTCAGCAGACAAGCTGTTGGGGCTGGCCTCACCCCCAGCTCTGCCCCTTCCAAACTGGTGGGTCACCCTGCTTCCCTGAGCCTTTTCCTCCTTGTGGAACTCAAGATAGCGCCACCGGAGAAGGAGAAGCCTGCGGCTGTCAGGAAGCAGCAGCGTAGAGGCGAGTGCTGGGGCTGGCAGTGGAAGGTGCTAAACGGCAAGTTTTCTGGGGCTGGGGCGGCGGGCACGCGTTCCCTTTGTCCTGAAGGAAGGTTCGCTTTGGTCTGATTCCTTGATTGCGTCATCTCGCCCTTTCTGTCCCATGGGCTTTCTCTGCGGAGTGGTGGTCTAGGGACCCAGGGCACCTTCAAGTGACTAGAGACTTGGAGGAAGAACTTGCCCAAGGCCCGGTGTTTCAGGCTTAAGGCCTGTCTTAGCGTCCCAGGCAGGAGAGGAAAGTGGATTGCCTGGTTCACAGGCGCATTCGGTGGGTGGAGGCTTGGCATTCGGAGCTGGGCCCTTTTGCTTGCCCTCAGCCGCACGTGCCTCCTCCCCTCCCAGCTCCTGCACGCTTCAGACGCCTCCTCCCCACAGCCTTCTGCTGCTGCTGCCCACTCACTGTCCAGGTGAGTCCTTGCTGAGGCTGGTCACCGGGGTCCAGAGGTCTCCAGACCACAAGGTCCCCACCACGTGAGAGCTGCCAGCACTGCATGCAGCTCACGGGTCCTGAGAGGGAGAGAGGGGCAGGCCTGGCGGGGGCAGGGGGCATTCTTTAGAGAGGGTTACGCCATTTTCCTTCCAACCAGAGCAAGCACCGCGCCTCCACTGGCCTTTCTGTTTCGGGGACGGTCCCCTTGGCGGGGGCTCCGCAAGCAGGCGTCTGAATGTCGCACTCGGTGGCTCGTGGGAGGAGCAGTGGCTGATGTGAGGACAACGCCTCTCTCGGTTTGGATCCTAATCATTCCATCGTTTTTCCAAGTCTTCATTGAACCCCTGTATGCAGTAGATGTTGGGGACAGAATAACGGAGAGCTGGCCCCTGCCTTCGTGGACTCCAGAGTCTAGTGACAAAGACAAAGGACATCGATGCAGAGTGGGCCAGAGAATTGCTGGCGGGTGCGGTCCGGAGAGGCCTCTGGAGGCAGCGGCAGCTACCAGGTCTGAAGCATGAGCAGGAGGGAGCCAGGGGAGTCGCTGGGAAGGGGGAACAGCTGGTTCCGACGCCTCCAGGCAGGAGCCTCCAGGCAGGAGCGCCCTGGGGGGTGTGGGGCTGGGCGCCAGGCCCAGAGGTGTGTCTGGAGAGCCGCCAGGGCACCTGGCCCTGGAGGGGTTACTCTCAGGGCCCTGGGGAGCTCCAGAGGGGTCTGAGCAGGACATGGACTGGATTGAGGCTCAGTTAAAATGATCCCCGGGTCCACTCCCAGCTGGGGGAGCCGAGCTTGGAAGCAGGGAGACCAGCAAGGTGATTGCTATGCCCAGGAGGGAGGTGCGAGTGACAACAATGGAGAGGGAGAGAAAGGGACAAACAAGTTCTATTTTGTGATCAACATTGGTAGGACTTGCTGGTGGGCTTGTGGGGTGGAGCAGGGAGACAGTGCGTCCTCTGTCTGCTTGGGGGGAAGGCCAGTCTTTAAGCGAAGGGGTGCACGAGTCTGGGAAGACACCTGGGGGCTGGGAGAGGCGCTCAGGAAACTCGCACCCGGATGCAGAGAGCCCGGGCTGCAGCCATAGCTTGGCTCCTGCTTCCCGCTGGGCTTCCGACCTCTCCCCGGGGCTAGTCTGCTGAATCCCCTTCCTGGACTTGCAAGTCACCAGCAGCTCTGCCCTGCCTGTTCATGTGCTGGCACAGCGGCACGCAAGGCACAGAGGGCAGCTGTGGCCCTACTGTGTTTTGGAGGCAGTGCATGGTCACCAGAGACCATGTGAGCATGTGGGGCACGGAGGGAGGGGACGAGGGGTCCTTGCAGACAAGCTCCAGAAAGCAGGCCCTGCTGGAGATGGGTTTGGAGCAGAACTGTCCAGAGGGAGGCGGTGAGTCCCCGGGGGGTTTGCTGGAGCAGGCGGCGAGGACTCCCGCTTGGGGAGTCCGAGGGGGACTAACACAGGTTGCTGGCGGAGACCAGACCTGCCCGCTGCTCCTGTGTCTCTTCACGGCATTTCTAAAAAAGATGTTGCATGGAGAAGTAAAGACCATGCCCCCAGTTTCTAAGCTGCAACATCCCCTATAATAGAGAAATTCAAATGTTTGACATTCAGGAACTGGTTAGCGATAAATTATTATGATATGGGGTTATTAAAATGGTTTAGAAGACATTAAATAACATTGGCTAATGCTCATGATCTATTCAATGTCATGAAAACAGGTTATACTGTTTTAAAAATAAACAAAACAAAAAAACAAGACAAAAAAAATACCTAGATGCAAATACAGATGATTGTATTAGTCAGGTTTTACCAGAGACACAGAAGCAATAGGATGTGTGCCTACACACGCTTGTGTGCGTGTGTGCGTGTGCACAAATGGTGTGATCGTGGGGACTGACTGGTGAGCTCAGAACCTGCCCAGGAGAGCACCAGGGAGCAGCAGACGTGTGGGTCTGGAATTCTCTCTGGAGACCTGTCTTCTCTACTCGTTGGGCAAAGCCCCCCTGCGTTGTGGGGGGTGACCTATCTCACACGAAGTCTATTGATTTAAATGCTGATCACGCTCATCTAGACAACAATATCCTGGTGCTTGACCAAGAACTGGGTGCCACACCTTAGCCATGTGGACACATCACGTCTGATGGAAAGGACTAGAAGGCAGCTCATCAGTGTCAGAGGGATGCTGGCCCATATAGTTACACTTTCCTCTTGTTTTCCCAAGTTTGTACAATAAACTGTTTTAACTTTCAATCTACAAAATACAAACGATTAAAATAACCAAGTGTTCTCCATGCCTGCCTGACAGGTATCCTTTCAGTACCTACACAGGGATTGGTTGGTTTCCATTGTTCCACTTACGCCCTAGCTGTGCTTTCCCTCCTCTTGTGTCTCTTAAATTTACCTTTTGAAATGATAGGATGATCCAAAATCACCTATAACTTGTCCTGCCACCGGAGCTGCAGTTTCCAGCCGTGCTTCATTTCAGCCTCCCCACAGCGTGTGGAGGGCCCAGCCCCTTCCTGGCCTCTGCAGGGCCCCGGGCGAGTTCAGCCTGCCCACCAGCGCACACTACATTCTCGCTGGTTTTCTGCTATTGGGATAGTTTGGTTCTCAGCAGCCTGGTACACAGCCCTTTGCACACATCTCGGGTTGTTTTCCTCAGGATGAATTCCTAGGAGAGGAGTTGCTGGTCAGAGCATGTGTATTTTTGCAAAATTGCACCTGAGTGCATAGAATGGACTGCTCACAATCCTCGATTCATACACGCTCATCCTTGGAGTGTGTGTGGCCCATATGTGGTGTAATTTTTAAAGTGGTGTCTATTTTGGGGAAAGCAGGGCTTCTCAATGGGTGGTGTGGGTACAATGATTGAATACAGAATTATCCATGTGGGCCAGGGGACTTATAACAATTATTAACAAGGAAGAATTCTCAATTTTCGCGAATATCTGGGAGCGGAGTTAGCCATCTCCTGCCAACTCCACTTACCTGGCATTTTACAAATACAACACATTAACAATTACTATCTTGTAAAGTTTTTTCTTCGACAGGTGACAGTTGCAAAACATGTAGGGAGAAATTATGGAATTTTCATTAAAACTAAAAAGAAGAAGGGAAAATCATTAGTCTGGGACAATTTTATCGACAGTCAATTATTAACTGATATTTTTAATAACATGAGCCCATGATCCAAAACACAAACTAAGAACTTTGGAATAATCTATTATTCCCCTCCCTATAACTCACCTTCCTTATCGAGCTAGCCAGCTACTCAATTCTATATTCATTACTTTCCTTTATATCCATATGTACACACACGTGTGTTTATATTACATATTATATTGTATATGTACTATGTATTGTATATAATATATATTTATATTATGTTCTCAAACCATATTACGTTTTTTACTTTCAAAAGGCAGCTTCTGTGTACAATTTTTTTGTGATTTACTTTTTGCAAATAATATTATTGTACTGTAGATTCTTCCCTATTGTTGCCTCTCGACATTGTTCACTAGTGCGTAGTGTTCCCACAGAGTGTCACATTGAGTGAAAATACAAACTAGTTATTCGCTCTCCTGTTGATGAGCATTTGGGCTGCTGCCAGGGCCTTGGTATTGTGAAACGGGCTGCTACAAACATCCTTGCATGTGTCTCATTTTATACAAGTGCAGGATTTTCTCTCCAGCATATACATTTAGGAGCAGAATTACTGTGGATATTCAACTTCAGGAGACATTCCAAGCTGTTTTTTCTAAGATGATTGCCTCTTCAGCCATGTAGAAGAGATTCTGTGGGTTCATATCCTCTCCAACACTTGGCACCACTAGACTGTTACTGTTTGTTAATCAGATAGCATGAAATCATCTCTCATCATGGTCTTGATTGCATTCCTCTGATCACCTATGATGTTTAAGACCAAGATTGAGGTGCTGGTGGATCCAGTTCCTGGTGAGGCTCTTTGCAGCTGGCCGCCGCCTCGGCGTCGCCTCACATGTGGAGGGCTCTTCATAGAAGGGCAATTACCTGAGTCCCGAAGGCCTCACCCCAGGACCCACTGACTTCCCCAAACCCCACCGCACTGGGAAGTAGGGCTTCAAACATACGCATTCTGGGGGACACAGCGTTTAGTCTAGGGCATGCTCTCTGACTGGTCATCTTTGTTTACTTTCCTGTGAATGCCTATTTCTGTCCCTTGCTTATTTTCTCCATTGAATTGCATACACTCTTGTTATTAATAGGTAATTCAACATATTTGTATATTAAAATTTGGTCAGTTATATGTGTTCTAAATTGTTTGTCTTTTTCCTTTCAAAGTTATCTTGATAAATATAAATTCTTAATTTTAATATAGTCAAATGTATTCACCTTTTTTAATAGTCACGGATATTTGTTTAAGGAAATCTATTCCAACTCCAAGGTCTAAATGATGTCAGACATATTTTCAACTAAGACGTGTAAGGTGTTTTTTTTTTTGTTGTTGATTTTTTTTTAACATCCTAGTCTTCCCTCCATCTGGACTGGGTCTCCAACACGGTGTGGAGAGAAGGTACAATGTTTTCTTTTTCCAGATGGCTGATCATTTTTTTCCATCTCACCTGTTCAGTAGTTCCTTTTCCTCTCTGCTGTTCGGACATAACCCTTGTCATTTACCAAATATCATCTACTTTAGTGTGAGCTTCTATTTCTGGACTCGCCACCTCTCTGGTTTTATTTTTATTTAGGGAAGGATTTATTTTTCCTCGCACTAATGCAGTCCTTCATTACTGTAGTTTCCACTAAGTCCTGTGGTTAGTAAGGCAAGCTCTTCCTCTGCTCTTCAACTTCAGAAGTCTCCTGCCTAGTCTCGGGTCCTCATTTTCCCATATCTTTTTTTTTTTTTTAAAGATTTGTTTTATTTATACATACAAGCTGGGGTACAGGCCAGAGGCGTGGGGCGGCGAGAGGGTTCACCAGAGACAGAGCGGGGAGCAGAACAGGCAGATCAGAAATACACTGCTGAGGGGAGCAGCGGGCGAGGCAGGAGAGGTCTGCAGCACCATGTGGGACTCTCCCCGGCCGGGCGTGGAACTCGCGTCGCCGCTGCCAACAGCTCCACAGCGCAGCGCTTAACTGCTGTGCCACCAGGGAGGCCCTCCCCATATCTTTTAACACATTTCTTTAAAATCCCTATTGGGACTTTGAATGGAATAACGTGGCATCAATAGGCCCTTCTGGGAGCACTGTCCTCTGTGCGGTGTGAAACCTGCCTCCTCAGGAGCATGGGCACTGTCTAGCTGAGACTTCTTTCAGAGCGCTTAGCCAGGTTCTACCATTTCTCCCGTAGGGGTTAGAAACATTTTGCTAGATTTCTTCTCTTGCGCTTTGATCTTCTGCATGATGGGCCTTTTTGCCCTGTGGCTCTCCATGTCGGTTCTGTTCATCGCCCTTCTGCTGAGCAGAGTATGAAAGTGAGGGCGCTGACTCTGGGCTGAGGGCGTGTTCTGCTGCTTGAGCGAAGTAGTGAGGGAGCCCGTGAGGGGAGGAGGCATCTGCTCTTCTCCAGGGCACAGTCCTGGGTGCCCTGGGTGATGCAAGTGGGAACTGGCTAAGGGAGAAGCACCAGGCCAGCAGACACTCGTGGAGAGGAGGGTCCCCGAGACCCAGCCGCCATCCTGGCTCTGCCCCTACCGGCGTAACCTCTTGTTCCATATCAGCAAAGGTGCCTGAAGGTGAAGTTCACGGAGGGAGGACCTGCGCAGAGTTCAGAGCTGCCTGCGGGATTTCCTTTTTATCTCCGTATCAGCTGAGAACGGTGAGCCGCTCAGGTGGTGGAGGCTGGAGCAGATGTTCCACCTCTGGAGACAGTTGTGTGTTCTTGGGCCTCTCAGTGAAGGCACTGGGGCTTGGAGAAGCTGGGCAGGGGCGCCGTGTTCCCATACTGGGCAGAGGGTAAGAGAAGCGGGGCCGCAGTGCTTAAGAGGGCCTTGGGGTTGCACTAAAGGGTGGGGTTGCCTCCCCAGCCTCCTTCTAGGGTGGCCCACACGGAGCTCGCCACAGCCTCAACCCCCCACCATACCCACCTTTGGTGGTTCTTAGCCTGTTGCAGGTTTTCTCTCTTACTCAGCAATTGCAGTAGGGACTCTGGCCCTGAGGGCACCCCTTGGGGTTTTGTTCCCCTCAAACCCCTCCTGCCTCCCTCACAGCGGTGGCGGTGGGCACTGCCCGGTTCCGTGGGGAGTCCCCGGATGCCCGTCTCTGAAGCAGAGGTCTCTAGACAGTACCTGGACCCATTTGTGTGAAGCTTCCCCACCAGGAGCCAAAAATTCTCACCTGATTCGTGTCCCCCCAAAGGAGCCTGCAGGAGGCCGATAAGTCATCATCCAGAGAGGTGGTGACAGTCGTCTCCATGTCCATTGATTAATGAAAACAGGGCTAGTTGGACACAGAGTAGATGGTTATAAATGGTGCTGTCAGAGAAAAATAATTATTGTATTAATAAGGAAACGGTTCAAAACCAGACTCTAAAAAAGAGAACTGGCAACTTAGCATCTCCGTGGGCTGGTGAGGCGGGCTTGATGGGATGGGGGGCACCCTAGCTACCCCCTTGCCGGCTCAGCTCCAGTCTCCCCCCAGCTGGGCACATGCCAGTGCCTGTGCTCAGGTGCCCCTGTGGATGTGGGGGGCCTGACCGGATGCTGGGGATCGGTGGGGTTGCTTGCAGCATCCGGGCCCTGCAGGAACCCGGAAAACGAGCATATCTTATTGTACCTGAAACACTCTATGATATGTACTAAATATTATGACTACTCGGGGCCTTGCAATAATTGATTCACCCACACAGCCATTTAGTCTGCGAGCTGTTCGTTTTACAAATTCTACAATCTTTTAGAAATTCTTTCAGTGCGGAAGATTGCTGCCTGGCCTCAGATTCATTATGGTGATTGAATCCTCTTCAATAGAGAACGGTTTAAAGAGAGCACATGCCCGTGTGTCTCACTCAGAGCGAAGGCACATAGGTTAAAAGCTTGTCTGGGTGGCATAATTCACTGCCGCTATGCCAAACAATCACGTCTTATTGTGACCTTCATAAGATACAAAAAGGCAACAGGATGGAGCTCGGCTTTTTTTAAACCCACTCACAGATTTAGCTTCCCAACATCTGAAGCTTGGAGAATTCCTAATTAAATAACCAATTAATAATGTAGAATAGAAAAAGCTATTTTTTTTTCTGAAATGCAAAATCATAATTAATCAGAGTACAAAAAGCTGCCTGTCTTTATATCAGAAAAATATAGACTAGGTATTTAAATATTCCACCACACCTGAACCCTGGCCATCCGTCATTGTTATGACTTAAAACATCTCAGACTAAATTAGGTTTTGTTTGTATAGAGCAGTGAAAGTCAGATGGCTTGAATGACAAAATTAGAACATGCTCAAATCACTGAGACAAAACCGCATAAAGAGAAAGATGTGCAGGAAAAGGCTGCCAGTGTGGAGCAGAAATCTTCCACTGATTTAAAAAAAAAAACTCATTCTTTCCCATTCACCCAACCAATTGGCATTAAGTTTAAATTTCTGACCCCCAAACAGACGTTGCGGGGGCGGGGGGGGGGGGAACCTCTCCGCCCTCTGGTTAATTGCCCAAAATAGCAAGGAGGCGTTAGAGAAGTCGCCTCTCCCTCCGCCCCCCACTTTCCCAGCGACCCCGGGCCTTCACCCCGCACCGCCGCCCAGCGCCCACCCATGACTGTGGGTAGGACGGGAGGCGCCGCCAAGGACGAGGCCCCCCCACACCCCGCACCTCCCAGTGCATTTATATTAGAAGAGGTCGCTCGCTGCTCGAGTGTGCCCGTGAGACGCCAGAACAGGAGTGAATTTTCCGAGGAAGAAATGTCTAAAAGCACGTCCAGGGCAGGCGAGACGCGCGGGTTGTCCCCGCAGAGCGGAGATGGGGCTCGGGGCGCACTTGGCCGGCGCTGGCCCAGCAAATCCTCCGCCGTGGGCCGCGCGTGCTGTCTCCTTGTTTCTGGACGGGGACGCAGCTTCTTGCCTCGGAGCTCTTGCTCTGCCGTCTCCTTCTCGGGGAGGTGAGCACCTGAAACCGCCTGATCTTACCCCGTGGTCACCTCCTGGCCGACCCTCGGCTGCCCCCTCACCGCTCTCGCGTTCACCGGTGTGGACCCACCGGGCGCTGCCTGCGGCAGGTGTGGCCGGCAGCCTCTGGGGTCGCTTGAGCCCGGAGGGGCTGCACCTCGCCCGGGGGCGCCAACAGCTCCTGGCTCCGGGGCTCTGTCCCGCCCACCACCGCACATCTCCTTCAATATATAATTTGCTGTTATCGGAGCAATAAATAATTTTTGGTGACAGTTTTACAGTGAGACTTTGTGTGGTGTTTTTTTATTGACAAAACCGCTATGAATCAACATACATGAACATAATAAAAATGTGAGAAATATCTGCATTACGGCTGAGGATTTGTCAATAGGGCCACGCATTGATCTCTGCTGCTCTTTGAGGTTATTTGTGGAGTCTGGGGGTAGGGGGCTGGGAGAGGCACCCTGCATTCTGCACCCCCACCCAGCTCCTGGGTACCCTCCCCAGAGGGCCTGTGGTAGGGGCTTGCAGGCTTGGGGGTAACACAGGAGTGAGGCGCTGAAGGGACCCCTTGCCCTCCTCTCTCGTTCCCTCTCTCTCCTCCCAACCTCTTCCCCCAGCCCCCATTAACCAAGCAACCAGTCTACCCAGGGATGTGGGGACCGCGGCCTGGGGCACACAGGAGGGTCAGACCCAGGCCAGCTCCCAGCGTCCCCAGTCTGGTGGACGGGGCAGACCTATTGCTGGGGCTCCCCCCTGGTGTTGGGAAATGGGCAGGGGTGCTCACCCACACCCCCATCACGGCCACCAACTGTGACCCAGGATCAGGCGGGGCTGTGCCTGCGGCCCCCGCTGCCCACAACTTCAGAGTTCAGGGGTGAGAGCAGACAGTTCTCACATAAACTGGTGAGGAGTCTAGGGGGTCACACAGAGCACCCTGGAACGGACAGCTGGGGGGTCTGACAAGGCCTGGAGCAGACTTCCTGCGGAAGTGACATCTGAGCCGAGAGGGAAGAGTGGGGGAGTCAGCCAGACAGGTGCCCAGAGCCCCCCTGCAGGAGAGCCTGGGGGGAGCCAGCGCATTCGAGGAGCTGTGGGGAGGCAGGAAGGGGTGGGCAGCCAGCGGAGGCCGCAGGAGAGGGGCTGGGCGAGCACTGGAATTCTCCCAGAGCCTAAGCCTTGGCTCGGGAGTGCGTGTGGGGCCTGTGGCCACCGAAGACTTGGAGTCAACCTGGCAGCAGGAGCCATCACTCTCCTGCTTGCTGCCAGCCACCCCTGCGGTGATTGGGCCTGTCCCTGCTGCCGTCCCTTCTAGCTCTGTCCCGCCACCACCCCACCTGGGCCTAGCCATGAGCACCCACGTGCCCTTGTCCCTCTTGGTGACCCAGCAGGACAGGCTTGGCCAACTTGGACCTCTGCACTCCTCAGGGCCTCACTGGGGCCTGCGTCAGCTCCCAGAGCCCTTGTTCACCCATGGGGGCCTCCCCTATCCCCCACCCCACCACACCATCCCTGCACTGAGGTCTCCATCTTGCCGGCTGCCCCATCCAAATACTACTTTCTATGGAAGCGCAACAGAACTGTCCTCCTCCAGGCAGCCTTCTCAGATTGCCTTGCTATAGGAGCGTGCCCAGGTTCCAGGTGCCTGCTGCTAAACCTGGCTCAGGAGCGGGGCTCCTCTCAGCCTTGGTTTCTCGGTGACATTTGAGGTTGCCGGTTATGGATTCCAGGTTCTGGTATGAGCCCTCGGGGGAAGGGATCTGGACAGAGCGCCCGCGGGGTCAGGCCTGGGAGTGGAAGGCTGTAGGAAGGGGGTGCGGGCCGCTGGTCAGAGGGTGTGGGTGCCCAGCCTGCCTCTCTCTCCTGGGGCCTGCACCCTCTCTTCTCTGCCTCTTAGTGACTGGCCTTGCCACCTAAGGCTGTCTGGGGGCTGCCTATTTGCTCCCCACTGAGGGAGTTCACCCAGGCCTGGGGGCCAGAGCAAGGGGCCAGGAGGGCAGAGAGGAGCTTCTGTCCCCTGACTTGGGGTTCACAGACTGAAGCCTGCTTCCTTGTCCTGCCAAGCTGTTCTCAGTGTCCCCAGAAGCCCTGCCAAGCTTCTGTGTCAACCCCTCTCCTCCTCCTGCTCCCAATCAGGCGCGCTCTTCCTGTCGGCTTCACCGACCAGCTTAGTGGCCCACTTGTTTGAGGCTCCAAGCAGACCCCTGAGCTCTGGGGAGCAGGGAGCAGGGCACTTCTTGCGGGGAGGGAAGAGGGGCAACCCACAATCTTGGCAGGAGGGAGGGGACTTGACGGGGCATTGGCATGGCAAATTGAGACCGCTGTTCTTTGCTGCCAGGAGGGTGGTGTTGGAGATTTTGCTTGGGTTCAGGTCCTTCCAACCTGCCCAGTGCCCCCCTTGAATCTGTCTGTCTGTCTGAGGGCATCTCTCCAGATGAGATGGCCCACCAGGCCTGTGTCCTCACCCCCTCCCAGGAGCCCTTTCCCAGCCCTGCCCTTGTTAGGGCCCCTGAGCCAGCAGCTGGCCAGAAGAGCGGGGCTCCCCTTTAAGGGTGAGGACCCAGCCGCTGGCTGCCTGGCCCAGCCCCCGCCGGGTGGCACCTGCCCAGGGCAGCAGGCTGTGTTCCTGCCATCCTGACGTCAGCAGGCCCTGCCTCCTCCGCCACACGTTGCTCACAAAGTGTAGGCTAAAGGCAGGTGTCCAAATGCTGCGGGTGAGAAAGAAATAATTTGGTTTCTAAATCAGGACTCAGTATCAGGGGCCAGACCCCGGAATGAGCGACTGTCGGCTGAAGGGTGGTTGCTCCTGCAAATGGGGGGATGGCCTCGGTCCCCTGGAGGGGCTTTAGGGGCTCCCCTCAGCTCTGGCCCTGGGTGCCGAAAGCCCAGAGAACGAACAAGCCATCTGAAAATTAGGATTCTGAGTCGGCCTGTCAATCCCCAGAAGCACACAGCCTTTCATTAAAATCCGCCTGACATTTCTGTTATGCTCAGAAATCCCGAAGATATGCCAAGCGCCTGCTATTTGCCATCACATCCGCCTGGGAAGCCGTGGGGCCGCCAAGCCCATTGTGCTGAAATGCCCCCCAGGAGGCGGACAGCCGGCTGTGCGGGGCCCTGGCAGGGGGCCCGGGCCTGGCCGTTCCAGGGGGCTGCCGGAGAGAGCAGGCCTGGGTGGCGGGCCTTGGGGTCAATCTGGCCAGGGCTGACGGTGAGCCCTCTTTGCCCACTTCCCACACAGGGGTCTGAGTGCAAGATGGGGCCTACAAAACCACTGAGGGGTGGCGGCTCGGTCTTGTAAGCCTGCGGCCGGGGGCCTTCCTCTGGGTCAGGGTTCGGGGGTCCCTGGCAGTCCCCAAGCCCGGACGTAGGAGAGCTGACAGGGCAGCCCTGCTGAGGGAGGGTGCAGGCGGGCGGGTGTGTCGATACTGGGCATTGACCCGGCGTCTCTGAGGGAGGACCTGCCATTTGGCCAGCGTGATAGGAGCAAATGTGCCCGAAAGGTCAGGCCCACGCTGTGCGATATGGAAATGCGTCCACCTCGGGAAAGCTTGCAGAGAGGGCAGGACCTCGTTGTGGAGTTAGGGAATGTGGCCACATCTCAGTTCTGAAGTCAGGTGACGGAGAGGTGGGGACAAGCCACAGCCCTGCAGGGAGGTGCCTGCCTGCCCAGAGAGCCTGGTAGCAGGGGCGCGTGAAGCAGGAGGGCCGCGCCAGGGCCGCGAAGGCCAGCACGACTGCCTGCAGTGCTGGCTGTCGTGTGCTGGGCCGCAGAAGGCCGTGGCCACTGAGGGGACCCCGGTCCTGGAAGATGGGCGTGAGACCGGTTCTGTAATCCATCATGGTCCAGTCACCATGCGGCACTGACCTGGCCTGCGGGCACACACCCCGCAGGGGAGGGAGAGAGGGGGTGGAAGGGTGACGGAAGCATGGGTGGCCCAAGGGGAAGGCAGCCGCTCTAGGACCCTGGGTGTTATGGGGCCAACTACCCCTCCCCGTTCCTGAATGTGACCTTATTTGGAAATAGGGTCAGTGTGGATGGAGTCAGTTCAGTTGAGCTCATCCGGGACCCCAGCGGGCCCTGGCGGTGTCTGGTGAATAGGGGTCATCGCCACGAAGCCGGTTCAGTGTGAGGAGAGGCTGAGGCGGGGAGGAGGTGGCCTTCCTCGCAGCCCTGGGGTAGCCGGCTCCGCTCCCACCAGCCTCTGGGACCTGGGAAACATGCACTGTGTTGTGTGAGCACGTGGCCTGGGGGGCTTTGCTATGGCGACCCGAGGAAGCGGATCGTGCCACGGGGTCTGCACCTGCAGACCGCACCCGCAGCCGGGTGCTAATGGCTCGGGAGTTTTCAGAGGCTGTTCCCACCCCAGGGTAGTGAGGACTCCATTTATGATTGCCCCTCTCCTGTCTGTGGTCCCAAGACCCCCAACTGCCGGGGCAGGCCAGAGCCCACCGCAGCCCACTGGGCATCTCCCGGGGGAGTAGGCAGCTGTGTGGCAGCAGTCTTGGCCACTCCCTTAGTCAATGACAAATTTAGTGGCCTATCATTTTCTAGAACATACCCAGTACTCTGCGCTTTATACTTGCTGCCCCTGGGTCTGAAGTTCTTTTCTGAGCCTGTTGTATCACCGATCGGACTTAAGTATCGCCTCCTCCAAGAAGCCTTCCCTGACCACCAATTAAGCTGGTCTGTGCCTTGGTTTTCTCCTACAGCATTCCTGGCCCTTCCTTCATGTGGGTGTGTTATGATCAAGCATGTGGCCTGTCACGTTGGCTGCTATTTTCTCAGCGTCAGGTGTTCAGATGGCATCTTGCAGGTAATGAATGCTCAATAAATCCTGGGGGATGGGTGAGTGGACAGGTGCAGTGGCTTGGAGCTGGAGGTGAGGAGAGCATCTGCTGGCACAGAGAAGGTACTACGGAGGCTTCTCAGCCAGGCTGCTTCTCCTTGCCCAGGGCAGAGCAAGAGGGCTGTGGGAGGGGGAAAAGACACACAGGGCCCTCCCAGCCCCGAGCTCTGAGCCCTCAAGGCCCCAATGGCCTGGCAGACGTCTGCATGGCTCACCCAGGGGCCTGTGACCTGCTGAGAGCCCCGGGGCCATTTCCGTGGGTCTCTGGTGCTTTGGCGCCTTTGAGGGGCAGGCAGCTCTGGGAGGAGGAAGAAAGGAGTGTCCTCTACAGCCAGGGGCCTCCCCCAGCCCAGGGCCCTCCACCTGGCCCCTGGGGAGGCTCTGGGGCTTCCTCTCTGAGTGGCGCTTGCGGCCCTGAGGCTGTGTCTGTCTCTTGTGTGCGCAGAGGCTGTGGGGAGGCGTCTGCGCTAGGAGAGCCGGGCTTGGTGCCCGGGTCTGGCCTGAGCGTCCATCCGCGAGCCCACCAGCACTCGGACCTGGGTCAGCACGCCCCGCTCCATGCAGCGCCCCAGGCCTGGTGTTGGGGCGCACAGACCTGCCTGCTGCTGGGCGGGCTGGGGGAGCACTCACACCGCAGGTCAGGTGGGGCGTCCGAGGCTTCTCGCTGACCTTGGTCCAGCTGCGTGAGGGGCCCAAAGGGACCCCACTGCGCAGGGACGGGGGGAGGCTCGGTGGGCCCAGGCTTCTGTCTGGAGCTGCCCCTTCAGCCCGCAGATGCCCCGTCAGAGGGTTTCAGGTATGGAAGTGGAGGGCCCGAGGGCGGACAGGCCTGGCACCCCGTCTTAGGGGGCAACGCCCTGCTCCCCATCAGGCAAGGAGCCCGAGATGCCCCATCCTCCCCAGCCTGGCCTCTAGACCTGCAGGAAATGCTCGCTCTGGGCCTTGTTTATTTTTGGAGAGTTTTAACTAGTTGGGCAAGGAAGTGAGCCTTGTTAAAAGGGATTTAACTGTGGGTCACCACGGGTTTCAGGGGCTTAGGAAGAAAGAAAGGGAAGGGCTTTCCCTTCATCCTCCCTGGAGCAGGGGCCCTTCCTCACAAAAACTCAGGCCCAGGGCAGGGACCTCAATGCCAGCCCAGCTGGGGGGAGCCTGTTAATAGGGAAGAGCTTAAGTCATTTATGGGAACGGAGAGGGGTTTCTAACACCAGAGAGGAGGCTCTGGAGGGCGGAGGGGCGGCCCGGGGTTTCAAGGGCTTTCTCCAGCAGTCTTCCAGGGAGGGCTGTCCTGCTGCCTTGGGGCCTCGGGTGCCCTGAACACCCACTCCCCTTCACTCACAGAAGCCCTGGATGTGGCACGAGAGTCAGGCCAGCTTCCCGGGAGGGCAGGGCCAGGCTGGCGGCCTGCTGGCTGTGCGGACACCTCTGGGTCTTTGTGGGGAGCATGGGCCCTGGGGGGCCGGGCAGGTGTCGCCAGGCCCACCCCTGTTCTGGGCACCTCCACTTCCTCCGTGACGGAGGCCGGGCCTCCTCTGGCCATCTGCAGATGCAGCCCTGTGGGGTGCTGGGACCCCTCAAGGAGGAGGGCGGCTTCAGGGCTCCGTAGCCCAGGGGAGCTGGGGTCCCCCCACTCATCACTTCGTGGCTTCTCTACCCTCTTGTTCTCGGGAAGCTGAGTCCCAGGGTATTGTTTGCCAGGGTGGGAGGGGTTCATGGAGAGTGTTCTTATGATTTTAGTTATTATGGGAGACAGCCAAAGTGGTGAGGAGGTGGGGTCCATCAACTCCTGCAACCAGATAAAATAGAAACAACTAAATAAAGCGCCCTTGCTGCTTAAGGGAAAAATTCTGCTTGTCAATTATGATTTATGAGCGATTGCCAAACGGGGGGCTGGGCCTGCCTGTCTCAGAGCCCCACTTGGTGGGTGAGCCTGGGGGCGGCGAGGCTTTCCTGGGCCTTCTGCAGCCCTGGCTATTAACCCCTCCTTGCCTGCACATCCCGTGCCCAGCTGCTGGAGGGGAGGGAGGGGCCTGGTGCCCTGTTTGGCACTGAGGTGGCCGCCATTGGCCCGGAGCCGCGCCAGGCCCTGGCTGTGGGCCCAGAGCCAGCCCGGGACGGTGCGGTGAGCTCTCTATCCCTCTCTGCCCTATGAAGGCCCTGGCAGAGCTGCCCCCACGACGCCCGGGCTCCCCCGGGGGGGGGGGGGCACCAATTTGTCCTGGCTTGTGATGGCTCAGGCCAGATGGCGAGTATTTCCAGGCCACAAAGTCCTCTGACCTTTGAACAGTTGCCGCGGAATTTCAATAATGAAAGGGCCTCTTTTGAATACGTACAAATGAGACGTTATATTTCCATACATTTTATTTCCAGCCTCATCTGCGAATCTAATATTGACCCGGAGTTATCTGTGATGGGGAAGTTATTAATTCTGACAGATATAAGGGAGAAGCTAATATTCGCCTTTTACAAACACCTAATATTAATCTCGGGCGCTGTAAACGAGAGCCGCACGCCGGCATGGGGGAGATGACACCCGCTCGGAATTTGATAATGAAAAATGGGGAAGTTTAATTTCAGGGAATGGATAAAAACGTTTGCCCGCTGTGAGGTGAGCGGCCCGGGAGGCCCCCAGGGATTCCCGGAGGGCAGATCTGAGGTGCGGACCCCACAGAGAGGTGCCTACCCAGGGCCCCTGTCCCTGCCCACCTGGGCTCGCTCTCCCGGAGCAGCTTCTGCACCTGTGGCCAGAGACCAGGGCTCGAACATACGGGGTGCATGATGGCGGGGTGCCACCTGCTACTCTGCCGCTGAAGAATTCGTCCTCACCCTGCGGGCTAGCAAGTAGGGAGGGGAATGCAGTAGAAGCCAAGGGGTTCTCTGGAACTCGGGGAGCTTGGGGCGCCTACCCCTGAAGTAGGTGCCCTTTGCCCTTGAGACCCTGACTCTGCTCCTCTGTCCCTTCACTCAACTCCCAAGTTCCCCCCATTTTTGTTATGGGCTTGGTCTGTGTCTTCTCTCACTTTTCGGTGCCTTCTTGGTCCTGCCAGCTCTGTACCCCTGTCCCCTTCATCTGGCTTCTGCAGATCAACTTCAAGTCTGGGGGACACATCTGATGCCACCCTTGGACCTCCTTTCACAGACTCTCATGCTGTTAAGGTTGAACTTCACAATTCCCCCCGCCTCCCCGCCCCATTCATAGGCTGGAGTCCTAACTCCAGTATCCCAGAAGGGGACTTCATTTGGAAATAGGGCCTCAACAGAGGTGATGAGGTTCACGCTGCAGTGGGGGAGTCCCTGCCCCAGCCGGACTGGTGTCCCTACATAAACAAGGAGACAGTTGACGCAGACAGGGCACGGGCAGACAGAGCACCTGGCGAAGGCAGCCTCGGGGTGATCTGCCTATGGGCTGAGCAACTCCGAAGACCACAGCAAACCCCACTAGCTGGGCCTTCCTCACAGCCCTCAGGGATCGAACCCGCTGACACCTTGACCTCAGACTTCCCATCCAGAACTGGGAGACTGGGAGACTCTTTATCCTGCTGTTTAAGCCGCCCCATCTCTGGGATTGCGCTGTGACCGCCCCGAGGAAACGAACATACGTTTCCTTTGTAGCTCTGTCACCACCACTCACCGTCACGGAGGACAGGGATTCTCCTGGAAACTCCTCGTAGGGAGGAACAAAGTCGGGACCCCGTTGTGCACCCGCCATGTCCCCAGGGCCGGGCCTGCTGCAGGCGCGTCATAGGCGCCCAAGGAGCAGCCACTGGAGAAATGGCTAGGCACCTGTTGTCTCTGGTAAAAATGCGGGGTGAGCATTCACTAGACTCCCCCTGTTTGCCCAGGGCCATGCTGAGGGCTGGGGCGTGAACGCAGGACATAGTCTGACAACCTCCCCACCTGTTCTGATGCGATCTTATTTTTCTTCCCGTTGCTCCAATGGGTGCTGGGAGTTTGCTGAGGTGGGAGCTTTTCCAGGAATCCAAGTTGGGATCGCAGTACAGCTCTGGAAGACCTGGGGACAGCTGGAAGCTGGGGGTCCCTGCTGGGGTGAGCAGCCTTGGTAGATGGGTTTTCCTTGCTCCATCCACAATGGAGACCTGGGGGGCAGCAACTGTTCAGGGTGTGCAGTAGCAGTACCGGGACAGCATGTGGGGGCCCCAAAGGCCCCTCCCCTCATTCCCAAGCACAGGCATCTCTGAGAGGTCAGGGCTGGCCCCCAATGTCTGACACCACGGCAGGCGGAGCGAAGTCGGGCAGATTGGGTATCTTCGGCTTTCTAGCTGCCAGAACTGGGCAGGACCCGACTGCCGCTGAGTCTAGCCTGTGTCAAGGGCAGGAGAGAAAATAGAGACCCAGAGAGGGAAGGCGACGTACCCCAATCCACACAGCAAGTCGGGGGAAGAGCAGGCAGGGGTGCAAGCCCAGCCAGGGCTTAGGGTTCAGATGCTCTTCAGGGAAGAAGGGCTGACAAAGCACTGGCGGAGGGAGTTCGAGAGTTTTCTTTCTCCTTCCTCCCCACCCATTAAATCCTGAGTTTTAGGGGCTTGCTTTTCTAGAGCATTTGGGGAGAATCCAAAGCACCGGTCTGTGCACCTCCCTCAGTAAGACGGTCTCCTCTCGCCTACACCCTCCTCCTCACGCCAACCCCTGCTCACCCTCAGCCCCACATGTGTGGGCCTCTGAACCCCTATGGGGAGTCCCTGGGCCGCACACTCAGCCAGGGGCACACAAAGGACAGGCTTGGGTTGAGCTTGTGTCCAGAGCAGGTGTATGCATGCATGCGCACGTGTACACACACACACACGCACACACACACGCACACACCTGTGTTGCCAGCAGACCTTGAGGACAGAGGGTCAGGAGTGTCTGCAAAATCCCCGGCTGTGGCTCTGCTGACACAGGAAGATGGACTCTGAGTGTGTCTCAGCATCGCCAGTGGGCAGTCCTGAGAGTCTGTGTGTGGTCTGTGTGATTGTGAGAGTGAGTGTGTGTGAGTGTGTTTGCACCTGTCAGGGAGCTTGCAAACAGCAGGGAGCAGGAACGTCCATGGCCAGGTGCAAAGGCCATGCTCACGCCTCCTCCCAGACGCCTTCGGTCATGTCGGGGCCGGGCCTGGGTGTGCAAACTGTTCCTTCCCATCCTCAGTATGGTCGGTGATAAAAATGACCTGGGGGATGAGACCAGGGTTCTTTGGCGGCTTCTGAGTCAGGCCTCCGCGCCCCAGGTGCTGCATTCCCGGCGAGGCTGGGTTCTCAGCGCAACTTGCTATAGGTCTCACCTGAGAAGGTCTCACCTGGCCGCATTGCGCTGGTCCCGGACAGCCCGCCTCTCCGTGACTCCTCCCGAGAGCCCTTCTCCAGCAGAGAGCGCCGAGTGGCCATCCGGGGCCGCTCTCCGACCTTGGTGATCTTGGGCTGTGTTTATTGTCAGAAGGATGACTAAGAAACCCCCACGTATCGTGCCATCAGCATTATGATCGGAGAAACAACACCTACAAAATCTATTATTCATTAAGTGTAACCAATATATAATTTAAAACAGTGGGTTTTGTCAAATAATGTTAGGTCAGCATAATTTTCTGCCTATTACTAATATCTATAACATCTTTGCCTTAGTCAGCTCTATTTAAATATGCAATCATTTACAGCTTTTGAGAATATTTCTGTGCACTCCCAATTTCCAATATTCAACTACGACAAATTTTATGCTGACATCAATAGCAAACTATTAAAGACAGTATTTCATTATTGGTTTTTCATCCCAAAAGTTATTTACAATTATATACTAAGCACTAATATTAAAGGAAACCATTTAAATGAGGTGCTATCTACTTTAACAATATGTCTGTCACAGAATGAGATTGTGTTTAAAGATTTTATCAAGAAATGGTTGTTTGCTGAGGTTATGTTTTGTCCATGAAATATGCATTTCATATCTCTTTCATTTCATTAACATAATTTAATTTGTGCTTTGCATTTTGTGCATAATACATATTTGATTTACAAAACAAATATTTCCATTAGAAAATGAATTTCATGCAGGCAAAAAAGCAGAACCAAATGATGTATTGAAGGAAAATAAGAAGAAATGAAATGCATTTTCTCAGTCTATTAAAAAATCTATGGCATTGACAGAAAGTGCACTTAGTGCTACATTTAAAAAATAGCACATATGTCAATGTATTAACAAATAGAATTGGAAATACAAATATTTCCCTATATCAAGCCAAGAATCTCTTTATTTTAATTGAGTTGATTTAAAAGCCCAACTACAATTTAATTTTTATTTCATGATGTGGTACTGGGGCTGGTGCCGTTGGAGCTGTGTGGGGTTGACGGTTGATGGAAGAAGATAGTTGACCTTAAAAATGGCTTTTATTGACAATGAGCAGACATGGTTGAATAGGAAGCGAATGGGAAGCGGGCCCTTTGTGATCCGGCACGGGGAGGGGAGAGGGGGCTGCGGGCTGGGAGCTACTCCTGCTCATGGCGTCCCCGCCGCCCCGCCCAGCCCCTCTCCCTCTGCCCCCACCCACCGGCCTCCCTTGCACCCACACTGGGCTGCTTGGGCCCCAGGAAGTGAGGAGCTTGCGTCTCTGTTGGCCCATGCATGAGCCAGAGACCCTGGGGTGAGGGAAAGGTGGACTCTCTGTTGGGGCTCTTTGAGGGCCTGCCCTGTCCCAGCTACAGAGCCCCCTTCTCTGCACCAGGTGTGCCCCTTGCAGTGTTATTTTAAGGTGACGTGCTGGGCTGCGTCAGGGATGACATGTTGGAAGGAGAGACTGAGGCGTCCCTGGGAGACAGAGAGCGTTGGCAGGGCCCCCCACCTTGCCCTGGCTGCTTCTCAGCTCAGCAGGGAAAAGGGGGGCTGATCCTTCAGGACAGGAGGGGGCCTTCGGGACAGACCACAGGAGTCTAGCATCTCCAGACAAGGAAATGGGGCTCAGGGGTGATGCTTCCTAGTGAGCTTGGGCTGAACCGCCACACTGCTCAGCACACCGCTGCTCCGTCCCCTGCCCTGAAAGCTCTGCTGGGGACCCCCAAATCCATACTGCAGATCTGCTGTGGCCACCTGACCTCGTCTCCCACAGAGCAGAAAGCGGCCCCTGGTTGGCCAGTCTCTGGGATGGTGAAACGGGATCAGAGGGATTTTCAGTCCGAGGCGGAGGCTTTTTAAGTGGCCTCTTTGGGAGAGACCGCGGCCTGGTCTTGACAGTGACTTACTGTCTGCTGAGGATGGCTCAAGGAGGGCCCAGAGCTCGTGAGACCCTCTGTACTTCATGTGTGCAGAGGACAGTGGGAGAAGGGGGTCCTGAGAGTATGGAGACAGCTGCGCAGGCTTTGCACTCAGCTGCAGCGGGGCGCCGCTCACGAGATGCCGCGGGCGGGCGCTTGTGCGTGTGGCAGCCCCGAGGCTGGGCCAGCTCACGCCGCCAGGGCCTGTGGGGCGTCGCTGGCAGAGATGGGGTGTTCCATGTGCTCCTACTCCCACACACTCCCACGGACTCACGCATACACACTCATATGCTCTGTCATACACACAAAGCACCTATAAACTCACAACACGCATTCAAATCTGCTCACGCCCTCCCCCCGCCCCGCGCGCCCACACACTCACACTCTCTCACACGCTCTGGAGACCCTGAGGGCCCGGCCCCTCACCTGTGCCCACCTTGGCTGTGCACTCAGGGCTCATCACCTTCCATCAGAATGTGGGTGCCAGGCAGAGGCCCATTCCCCGGCCCTGCGTGCGAGAAATGCCCACAGGTGCCCAGGGCACAAGTGCTTGGGGGAGGCTGAAGGGCTGGTGGTCCCATCTGAGTGGGCCCAGCCCGGCCAGGCTGCAGGGGCCGCGTGTGCGTCTGACCTTGCCTGGCTTATCCAGCCCCGCCCAGCCTGCGGCCCCCCTGTTGCCCAGGGCGGGGAGGGTGTGGATTGTCAATAGAAAAAAATCATTTTGTTTCCATCCCAAAGATCATAAAAAATAGTCAGTTTGGCTGGGGAGGGAGGAACCCAGCAGTGGAACCAGGACACCGAATGTTCACCTGGGAGGGGACAGGGAAGTAAAGAGGGGAAGGCCCCCAGCCTGGGCCCCCCAAAGTCTCGGTGCCCCTGTCTCCCTGGACAGGGATCCTGGCCATGCTGCCAGGAAGGGTTGGGGGTCCAGGAGGGCCCCTGAGGCCACTAGATAGGAGAGCCCCGGTTCTTTCTGGCCCCCGACACTCATCTGAAGCGTAAGAGTCTTTCTCTGAGCCTCGATTTCTCCGCACAGGTACTGGGGTATCTGCCTCATGGGGCGGGGGGCACGAACGGACCACAGAGCCCCTGGGGTAGGACTGGACGCAGAGGTGGCTGGTTGTCACCACTGGGACGGGGCTGGGGCTGGGTCCCTGGGGGCTGGGGACGTGCAGCAGGCTGGTGAGGAGGGCGGGGATGTGCTGACGAAGGGAGTCGGTTGTTCTCTGGCTCGGATATTGGAAAAAAATCCATCTCTCAGGGAGGACAGTCTCATCCTATTAGAAATATGGATTTCCGACTCCCCCTGAGCCGCAAGCCCCACTCCCTAGGAGGGAAGGCAGTGCCCAAGGACCCTGACGGCTCTGGCAGCCCCTGCCTTCCCTTGGCCCTGGAGGCAAGGAGGGCCCAGAGATCCTGCGGTCACAGGGGCCTACACCGAATCCTCACCTTGATGGCCAGGGCTGGGTGAGCCTGTCACAGAGGATGTGTCTGCGCCAGAGCCGGGCAGGCTGTGCCCTTCCCCAGACCTCAGGGCCCGCCCCTCCCCAGCCAGTAGGGGGTTCCGTCTCCCCAGGACTGGGGACAGCTGGTTCAGAGCCAAGACCATTGGGCCCTGGCAGGGAGCCAGATCTCTCTCCCACCATGACACTTTCCAGCCCCACACCAGGTGCTAGAGACGTGAGACATCCCTGAAGAGAATTCATCCTTGAGCTATCTTAACAATCCTATTTAAATACAACTTCCTTTTTTATGCATTTTATCTGTATATAGCAATTTGAGAAATGGGCATGATTTTACATATCAGAAGTAAACACAAGTAGCTGCTGTCCTGTCCTCCCCGCCCTCATTGCAGTGCCCCGGGGAACCGCTTTCCACTCGGAGCTGCTGTTCTAAGTGCACTTTTTCGTTACTATTGTTGCTGGTGTTTAGAGGGGAGAAAAGAACCACTGGTAATTTATGCCCAAATTTCCCACCAGAACTGTTAACTCCTATGATGACTGTCAGCATTTCCTTTGCCCCCCTACATCCCCAGGACCTCCCTCCAGGAGCACTAGGTTCTGCCAGTGTCTCTGGAGAACTGGGTTCAGCTGCACTTGGTGCCACCCTTCCCCATGACCTGGGAATTGCCTTCACTCCTGCCTAACAGAATGTTTCTCGGTTTACGCTTTCACTTCGGTGGTATACACCCTGCAGTGGCCATCTGAGAAAAGGTGCCCGGGACAAATTTTTTCAGAGTGCATGTAGGAAATGTCTGTCCACCCTCCTGACTGGCAGACCTGTGACTGGGTCTGGGGGCCCAGGTTGAGTCATTTTCTCTCTCGACGATGAAGACACCGCCCACTATCTGCATTGATTCCACGGTGGCTTTGAGAAGGCTGCTGCCTTTCCTAGGCCCTGTCTTTGGACTGTGGCCCGTTTTGTTCTCTGAAAGCTTTAAGATCTTTCCCTTATTCCTGCCATTCTGAAATCCTGCTCTTTCTGTCTAGAAACTCATGTCATTCAATTTCAGGTGTTTCTTTGAGCCCCTCCTTCAAGGTTCTCTGCTCTTGTTCTTCTCAGTCACGTCTTCTGGAACTTGCCAGTCTTCTGCGCTACATCCTAGCCCTCCCACCTCTTCTCTCCTCCTCACTTATCTATTCTCTCTTCCTTTCATTATTTCCCTTTCTGTTCTACTTCTAAGGGATTTCTGTTCTACTTCAACTCTAACTTCCAACTACTCTACCGATTTGTAAAAATTCTGCTCCTCTGTTTCCAATGGTAAAAATTTCTTTTTTCTTTTCCTCTTTTTTAAGTAAATGTTCCTTTTGTCAGTCTCTGGTTCCTAGTTCACAGAGTGGCAGCTTTTCTTACCTCTCTGACCCAAGAAATTATACAATTGATTGATTAATAGCTTTGGCAATTCCTTTTTTAAAAAAGTTTTCGGTGAGAAAGCCATAAAGTGAAATCTACCTCTTTAACAAAATTTTAAAGATATATTATGCTGAAATAAGCAGTTGTGGGTGGCAGATACGGCACAATCCCATGAATCTGAGGAAGCTGAAGTCATCGGACTCCATGAAGCAGGGAGCAGCCTGGTGGTGGCTGG